>CM024268.1:25561675-25589828 GCA_013621005.1 Aeschynomene evenia
CCTCGCTTTCCAATCATCACCTGCTCTCTCTCTCTCTGTTTCTCTCTTGTTCTTCTCTATCCTTTCTCAAAACTTAAAACCTTTCCTTCAAATGGCCGTCTCTGGAGAAATCAAGGGCTTAATGAGAAACAATCTCAATGAGATATCCGAAGATATTCTCTATGACAATGAGGAAATGCAGTCCCTATTCCACAAGACTTATCTCCAAGGAATCTTGCCATGGGAAGGGGCCTCTCAATGTCTACAATCAGGTGGACGAATCCAATTCACCTTTCTCAAGCAACCCGGATGGCCAGCCATGATGAGCTCCGAAGACGTGTGCTACCCAATGTGGTAAGGGCTTTCTATTCGCAAATAGAAAGGTTCACCAACAAAGGGGTCAAGAGCAAGATTGGTGACCAACAGATCCGCTTTCCTCCTCTGACATCAACAAAGTCTTCAAGACTTTGAATGGTGGCGCTGTCATCGCCGACGACCAGAATGGGTCAAGGAGGTAGATGACTCGGAAGAAGAAGTCGTGACTCTTCTGACTGGTAGCAACAGCCTACCACTCAAGGGAGTAAAGGTGCCTCATCTCACGCAAGAGGCTCGGATCATCTTTTCCGTTGTGCAACACACCCTTCTCCCTCGGATTGGAGACATGGGGAACGTTACCACCATGGACGCCTGCCTGCTGTACCACCTACTGAAAAAGGAAAGAGTAGATTTTGGGAGGATGGTGCTCAACTACATGATGCACCAGGCTCATCCAAAGAGGGCTCTCACAAGTCTACCTTACGGAAGCCTTCTGACCAGAATCCTCAACCATTTCTCCTTCCCACTTGAAGACTATGAATATGTCTTCAACCACAGTAAGTTCTCCATGGTCACCTTCAACAACATCAAGAAGAAGAAGGTACCAGATACGGGGCACCTAAGAAGAAGGAGGAAGCAAAGCCTTCTAAGGGAACTGCTGGTCCCATCCAGCCCTCTAAGGCTGAGAAAGGAAAGGAAAAGGTTTCCGATCCTCCAGAAAAGAAGAAGAAGAAGCAAAAGGTGACTCATCCTTCTCCAACAAGGGTGACACGGAGTATGGCTTCTGAGGAAGCTCAGAAGACTCCTCAAAAGGCACCTACAGTTGCTGAGGCTGCTGAAGACTCAGAAGAAACAACATCTGAGCAACCCATGACCAGAAAAAAGGAAAGCACCTCCCACTCTCCAAGTCCCAGACGTACCACCAGAAGGGAAAAAGAAACGTGGTCGTTTGGTAAAAGCTAACTCTAAAACTCCACCTTCATTTCTTCACTCTTCTTCTACTTCAATTCCTATTTCTGATTCTGTTGATGGTTTTAAACCCACCAAATTTAAAACTAAACTCCTACATTCCTTGAAATATCAGGGAAAAAATCACAAAGGAGTGGGGATAAAAACCACCAAGAAACAGAGCCCGCCAAAGCCGACGGGTAAAGAAATTGTAGCAGTTACTGCTACTGCTGCCACCACCGCTGCTGCTACTACTGCTGCTGTTGAAGAAGAAGCAGAAGCTTCTCATCACTCTCCCCATCTGGACATGTCTCCCCCACCAGAGAAGACATTCAGGGGCATGAAGGAAATGTCGTTGATTCCTCTTCCGAGGAAGAAGAGATGCGGCACGCTTTCACATTGTGCATCGCACTCCAGATGCTGGAAGCTCCAAGAAAGAGCCCAGAATAAGCCATCTGAGGTTTCTATGGTGGAACTTTCTGAGGCAACCACAACTGAAGTTGCCACTGTGAATGCTGAGTCCTTGGCTCAGACGATGCTCGACGTCCAGAAGGCGCTGGATCAACCTTCTGAGACTCCAGAAGCTGCTCCGATGCACAACAACAACAACTACAGCATGAGGAACGCTTCATTGAACCAACTTCTGAGGTTGGTCTCCTCTCTTCTGAGATCCCTCTGGAACATGAGGACACTCATGACTCAACACATGACGTAGTGCCAGGGACCACCAGCACTGGCTCAGCTCAGAGGTGGGCGCTGACACTACCATGGCTGCCGGAGTTGCAGCAGTTGAGGCATTTGTTGCCCACAGTTCCTTAGAAGGAACTCTCTCTGAGAAGGACTCTCAGAGGAACCAGAGGTTCCTCCTCAAGATATAACAGAGGTTCCTCCTACATCCTTTGATCAACAAGGTCCCACCTTCTCCATAACGGACTCAATGATCGGTTCTGGCTTTCAGCTGGGAAGGATGGTAGTCACCCCCACCCTCTGTGCAATTTCGGCCTTTCTTTGGTCGAACTGAGAAGTTGAAGCGCATTGAAGCCATGCATAGCCAAATATCAACCTTCAACCTCCCCGACGAGGCTCAGACTATGGAGCAACCATCAGCTAGGCAACCCTTGATCTAGACCTTGCTCTAGTGCTGAGGATACTCAAAGGCAGCCTTCGATTGACCTTGCTGCTATTGAAGGTAAAGCTGTCCAAGAAGAAGACCCTCCTGAATATCCAACAAGGGATATAATCGATGAAGTACTTGAGGCTGAAGTCTCTCGTCCTCCTTCATCTCAACCCTCATCTTCTCAACAGCCTTCCACTGCCTCTGACCTCCCTCCAGAATGCGCTCAGAATGCGACTCAGAGCGAGATTCTCATGGGATATGCCAGCTGCTACGCTACATTGCCAGACGGCAGTAGTTCTAAGTCAATGATGGCGTTTATATCTTAGCCACCCTTTTTGATGTAACAAAGGGGGAGTAGATAATGATAAAATTTTTGTACATTGGCTATTGTAAAACACTAGGCTAGAACTTAGGGGGAGCAACAATTTAGGGGGAGCCAAATCTTTTGTATCTTTACAAAACCATAAATGAAAATCATTTCTTTGGCATCTCATGTTTTACCTATCTTATGCTTATCTTTTATTATTTATTTTTTTTGGCATCTCTTGATTTACTTAGCTTGATATTTCTGAATCTCATAGATACATTATCATGAAATACATGCTATGAACTGATATCTCAAACAGTAATCATACATTGCATACTTGAACTGTTGATTATCTCAGCCTTCTAAGAAATAACGAAGCCTTCTCTCAGAAAGCTAAATTAGTTTTTAAGAAAGCAAAAGTGAATTCTGAATAAGTTATGAACTTACTCAGAAACACTTCTGAACTTAAGCAAATTATTATCTTAAGACTTAAGTTGTTATCATCAAAAAGGGGGAGATTGTAAGCTCCAGAACCCTTCTGAGAGAATTAGCACAATTCTCTTAGAGTCATGAAAGTTTTAATGATAACAAGGTAAGCCATAAGTATAAAATTTTACTTAAGGTTTTGCTAATATGTGCGCTAAGTGTCTCAGAAAGCTATAAATTATTGCAATGCCATGAGCAAAGACAAAGACAAACATCAAGTAACCTCGAGATGAATTGATAAAAGCATAGCGCCAAAGATATCAGAAATGATATCTCAGAAGCGCAGAAGGTGAAACATGTTTCTGAGGAAAGAACCTGTCGCCTCAGAAGGGTCTCAGAAGACCTCGCGACTAGGAGTTCTCAGAAGGGTCTTCCCTCAGAAGGTTAGCCTCAGAAGTCCGTACAACTCTTAGAAGGTTGGACTCAGAAGCAACCAAGTGTCTGGACTCAAGGATGTGCAAACAGACTCAGAAAGCTCGCTACAACTAGCCAAGGAAGTGGGAACACGCGCACTGTGCAGTTCTGAAAGTTCCTCATTTTGCGCTGACTGTAGCAGGGAGCCATTCTGAAAGGACACAGCCACATAAGCAAAGTGAAAGCCTCTAATTTCGCGGCTCTTTGATGCCTATATATATGAGTTCAATTCCAGAGCAATGTGACGAAACTCTTGCGCAAAAACTCTTGATTAAACGTGCCAAAACTCTGTTGAATTGAAATCATTTTGCGAAACTTAGAACTTTCTCAGAAAGACAATTTTACGAAATTGTTTTTCTAACTTTGCAAAATCTTCTAGTTCTGAATTGGTGTAATTCTTACATTTGTAAGTTAATCCTAGAAGTCTACTAAGTATAAAACTAGGTTTGTAACTTAGTCTTGGTAGTTGTTTTCGATCAAAACAAACCTTCTGAAAAACGCTAAGTCCTTCGTTGTTTGAAGGCAGTTTTAAAGTCCTCTAGTGTTTGAGGCAAGGAAGTCCTTAATTGTTTAAGGCAAGGAGTCCTTATTGTTTAAGGCAAGGAAGTCCTCTAGTGTGAGGCAAGGAAGTCCTCTAGTGTGAGGCAAGGAAGTCCTCTAGTGTGAGGCAAGGAATCCACTTCGGGTTGTGAGGTGGTGGAAGTCCTTTACTTAGTAAAGGCAGTGTTGTCTGGGAAGGCACATTAAGAAGAATATCTAGAACTCTCACTGAAGGTTGAGGACTGGAGTAGGTTGGTTATAACCGAACCAGTATAAATCCCTTGTGTTAAGCTTTTCTCCCTAACTCATTACGTGTCCAAATCTTTGAGAAAACTCTATCACAACTTTAATTAATAGGTCTCGTGAAAACCTTATTGATTAAATCAGAAAGCTTTTAGAAACTCAAACTCTTAAGTCATTTTCTTAAAATCTCTCAGAAAGGAACTTTCTTAGAAGACTAAGTTCTCAGAAACTTAATCTTCTCAGAAAGCATTTTCCGCTGCAAACTCTTAATCATACCTTCTGAGTAAAAACAGCTTTTTAAGTAAAAGTTTTAACAAGCAATTTTAAAACTTGCACGATTCAACCCCCCCCTTCTCGTGCACACATACACTTTCAATATCTGCACGATTAAGATCTGAAGGCAAAATTTTTATTAGTGTTGCATCCAGTGGAATAATATCTCTTTTACTTCTAGGTGGTCGTATTGCACATTCTACATTTTCCATACCTTTAGTGCTGAATGAGGATTCCATTTTGTAACATTAAGGCAAATTCACTAAAGGTAGATCTAATAAAGCAATCAAGTATGATTATTTGGGATGAGGCCCCTATGATACATAAGTGGGCGTTTGAAGCATTGGATCGTTTTTTAAGTGATATCCTTAGAGGTACACATGCTTTTTCCTCACGTAAGTCCTTTGGTGGGAAAGTTGTTGTTTTAGGTGGTGATTTTCGTCAGATCCTTTCGGTTATTCCAAAAGGTAATAGTGCTGATGTTGTCATGGCTACAATTAACTCATCAATTTTGTGGAAGCATTGCAAAGTTCTAAACTAAACAAAAAATATGTGTCTTTCTTGATCAACTGATATTGAAGATTTAAACAGACTTTAAGTTTTTTCTCAATGGATATTGGATGTTGGTGATGGAAAACTTGGTCAATTAGTTGATGATGGTCATGAGATTGATATTCCACATGAATTGGTATTATCTAATTATGGATATAGTTATCCAATTGATGAAATTGTTAATTTTGTCTATCCAAATTTGTGTTCCAATATTTCCAACCATAACTTTTTTTAAAGATAGAGTCATTTTGGCACCAACATTGAAGCGTTGAACATGAATGATCATGTTATTAATTTGATCCAAGGAGATCCAAAGGAGTAATTTAATTCTGACACTTTATGCAAGGCCGATGAGGATATTGGTGTTGAAGCAGATTGGATAACTACTGAGTTTTTAAATGATATCAAATGCTCTGACATGCCAAATCATCAACTCATATTAAAGCCATGTGTTCCAGTTATGCTGATTTGAAACATTGATCAGTCAACTAGTTTATGCAATGATACACGACTTATTGTTACTGATTTGTGTACTAATATTATTGGATGCAAAGTTGCCAGTGGTTCTCATGTTGGGGAAAATGTATACATTCCTAGAATGAATTTGATCCCTTCTGATTCTGGTATGCCTATTCGATTTCAACGATGCCAATTTCCATTAGTTTTGTCTTTTGCCATGACTATCAACAAAAGTCAAGGGCAAACCTTATCTCATGTGGGACTATTTCTACCACGACGTGTTTTTTCTCATGGCCAATTGTATGTAGCTATATCGCGTGTGAAAAAAATGTCTGGGCTCAAGATTTTAGTTTGTGAGGAGGATGAATAAAAGAGAATGTGTACCATTAATGTTGTATATCATGAGGTTTTTAACAAGATTCAGTAGCACCATTGGCTTATGTATCATATATATGTAGTATTGCCTCTTTTTGTATACCTAAACATGTTTATTTGTTATATTCGTGTACATATAAGTTAAATTATTTATGAACTCAATGGTATTAGTATTATTTGTATTGTCTTAACGGGATATTATTATTTTTTATAAATGATATAGAATTTTTTTTTATACTTCCTATAACTTTTTTGGGACTGTTGTCATATTAATTTTATTTGTCATATTAAATAAAAAATGTACACATGTTAAAAAACATATCAATAGTTCATTAACACAATATTTAAATATAATATGCTATCAAGACAAAATTAATTTTTTTTTAAAAATGCAAACTTTAAGGTACATTAGATACAATTAAATGAATTCATCCATTTCGAAAAAATTATGAAAATATAAAAACCTTGTTTAAACATACTTTTTATTATAGTAAACAAGCACATAGTACTTTTTTTAGTTGTTTATTCCTTTATTTGTCATCAACAATGCTCTTTCATTGAAATTGATGCCTTATGTGCATTTATTTCGTACATTGTACTTTGTCGTAGGTTTCCTCAGTTAGTATCCTTTTACAGTTCTTTGTAGTAGTCAGAGTACGATTGACATCAAAAAATTAAACAAAAAAATGTCCATATGTATTTATACAACTTTTATTAATCTTTTTCAATTAATAAACTAAAAAATTCTACCTTTTCGCATTGGAAGATACAATTTATTAATGAAGCAATGTGAAGTTGTTAATGCTTTGAGTGACTCTTCCATTTCACCTGTACAAATCCTCCGGAATGCACCTTTTTTATTCAGTGGCAAGGTTAGCGCTGTGTTAGTGTTCCAATTTTATCTTCAACATGACCGAGCAGAATAATTATTTCCGCATTTTCGTAGAAGACAACATGGTATTTTTTTTTGTCACTATTTTTTTTTCAATTTTTAAACATAATGCTCTGTACCGATAGCTAACTTTGTTTCTGTATGTTGCAGACTAGGACTCTAATCTCGTTTTCTTTCATCAATTCATTTGGAAGAAGCATTTGTTATGACTTCAAGGTGACAGATCTTGCGGGTAACAATTTTAATTTGGGTATGAGTATAGATATTGCTATACTTATATTACTAGAGGATTGTCGGAGGTCAGGGACCATTATGGTTTGGAAGAAAATTTCTACATCAATTTTATTTACCAGGGAGATGGAAATTTTTCCATTAGTCTTCAGGATGTAAATGGAGTGCCTATCCACTATCATAAAAATGAGGAAGTTGATTGGACAGAGGTTCAGTCCTCTGATGGTTCGAGCCCGGAATTACCTTCATTTTCTATGTATTTGACAGAATCTAAGTGCTCATCAGATAAATTAGTATGTATTCATTTAGTTTAATTTTATTTACAGTAGTTTGTTTACTTTATTATGCCTAACTTATTTCTTTACTTCTGGTGTTTATTGCAAGTGGTGAGGGAAACCATGGAACTTTATTTAAGAGAGGGGCTTGATTCCAAGTGGAAACTTTTAGGACCTGGAGACATTGAAGTTGTATGTGATATTTGCTCAAATAGAAAGCCAACCAAGAAAATTAAAATTTCTCAATGATGGAGCTTATTCTGCCGATAACATAATTTGGGCGTGGGAGATTTTTATTTTTTTGAATTATTTAATTATGATGATAAGATAATCAAAGTGCATATTAACTAAAGTTGTTTCGTTTAACCAGTGATTTTAATAAAGATGTAGTTTATATAAATGTTATAGTATGTATCTTTCTTTTTCAGTAATGAATATTTACATAGACGAACTGGTGTATTCAACTTCTTGGTTCTATATATCTAGATGTTATAAAAATATGCATGTTTGTGTGTTTGTTTGAATTCATAGTATTTGTAAAGTTATATTATTAACTATTTATTTATGGTATAAGCAATGTTTTGTAAGTAAGGAATATATAATAAGTGGAATTCTAATGTTTATTTATATTACTAACCACCACATATCATATGTAATATTAACAAATAACTATTTAGCGATTGATCTATAATGAGACAATAGAAATTATGAGGTGTAGTATCTAATTTGAATAATAAAATATCACAATTTAAGTATTGTACAAAATTTTATTTTTTAATTACAAATAAAAATATTTTAATTACCTCATCAATTAATCATGGACCACTTATCAATAAAGTTTTCTCATTGGTTCCTGCAATTTTCATAATTTATAACATTGTTCGTTTTTAAATTGTTGATTTCAAAAGAAGTGAATTCTAAAAAAATGTTATAGGAAAAATTAATTTTACATCTTTATTATAGATGTTTTTCATAATAATTTTTTATTCACTTACACTTTATCATTTCTTTAAGTGTCTTTTAATAATGTGTTTTCTCATAGACATAATTATATTTTCTTTTTTTCCATACTTTAATAAATTAGACAAATGAATCAATTTAATTTAATTATAATTAAAAAAATTACTTTTTAAAAATATTTTTTAATAATTAAAAAACCTTAATTATCAACTATTAAGTAGAAAACTGTTTTTAAAATTAATAAACATTAATAATCTTTACGATATACATTAAACGGGCATATATTGTACCATTATTTCACAAAGGTTCTGATTCCTCTTGCTAACAAAAGGTCCGAATATTTATTTATGATTTAAATGAATTTAAAAAATTGTGTTTTTTCCCATCAGTTGTCATTTTATGCGTCTTTCAATGCAGCACTCTCCCTCATCTAATTGATTACATTCAGAAGTGACGTGACTTAATGCAATTAAGTGTAGTTAAATTTTTTTCGCCGGTTACTGTGCACATCCGTTTATATTCAGAATATCATAATTGTTATTTACTTTTGTTTCATTTATAGTTATTTCTAATATCATTCCCGTTCATTCCGGTAATTGTTCATATTCAGTGCGATGGTAATCTTCTCTACGAGCTTTTCTTCCCTTATTTCATATATTTTATTTACATTTTTTTCCTTGATTTGCTCTTCATTATCCAACATTCTATACGTTTTTTAGCAGTTTTATTTTTGTATTTTTCAAATCCTGTATTGTAAGTAATTGTTTCCATTTTTATTTTTCTTTCTATATATTTGGTTTTTTTTAGTTATTTCATATTGATATGTAATACCTCGGGTATTCTGAGTTAGTTTGAGTAAGAGATCACGGTGTACCGGGGAGATAGAACCACGTGGGTCCCACCTCTCCACCCCTTTCTTTATTTTTCTTTTCTTTTTCTCCCTTTCCCCCTCATTCTTCCCGTATCTCTCTCTCCCTCACATTCTCTTTTCTTCTTCTTCTTCTTCCTCATCTCCTTCTTCCTCACTCTCACCCAACTCCATTAAACTTCAAGATTCAAGTTAACATTGCTCATCTAGTATTTGTGGGTAAGTGATAGAGTATTCTTTTTCTCCATTGATGTCTATTTCTCTTCAATCTCGGTTTTGGGATTTAGGGTTTAATTGGGGGTTTTTGATTTTGTTGAGAATCTGAGGTTTATGATGTGTTCTCTAGGGTCTCATTCAACTAGGGAAGCTCCGGGTAGCTCATCCTAGCTCCGGGTGGTGTCTTGGAGCTCATTGGTTTGGCCTTCTGGTAAATCAATAAGTAGGCCAAGTGTTGGCATGACTTCTTCTCGAGGCGTATAAGAAGGAAAAGGATTGCGGAACCTGTGTGGAATGTTTCGAGAGTGGCGAAGTAGCGATTTGGGTTTCGACCTAGTGAAGCCGAAGGTAGATGATAACGACGAGAGATGAACCTTGAGTTCCCTTTGAGGGTCGTGTGTCCCTTTGAGCTGTGGAAGGAAAGGATGTGATGATTTATAAAGTGATGGAAGTTTTGTTCTCCGGATATTAGACTTTGGGAAATATTTATATGACCTATCTCATGTTCTAGAGCGTCAAGTGTTACCCTTGCTCTAGCATTGGGCATATGATTAGGAATCGATGTTGATTGGTGATCGACCAAGTACACAAGTTCCGTTCTATGGGGAGTTGTTAGAGTGGGAGGTGGTTTGGCGGAACCACTCTGGTCAAGAGGCTACGTGGGAGCCCGAGAAGCCTGCGGAGCAAGTATCCACACCTCTTTCATGTTTCAAGAATCTCTTTTCCCTTCTGTATTTGAATTCGGGGTCCGAATTCTTTAGAGGGGAAGATTGTAATACTCGGGTATTCTGAGTTAGTTTGAGTAAGAGATCACGGTGCACTGGGGAGATAGAACCACGTGGGTCCCACCTCCCCACCCCTTTCTTTCTTTTTCTTTTCTTTTTCTCCCTTTCCCCCTCATTCTTCCTGTATCTCTCTCTCCCTCACATTCTCTTTTCTTCTTCTTCTTCTTCCTCATCTCCTTCTTCCTCAACTCTCACCCAACTCCATTAAACTTCAAGATTCAAGTTAGCATTGCTCATCTAGTATATTGTGGGTAAGTGTAGAGTATTTCTTTTTCTCCATTGATGTCTATTTCTCTTCAATCTCGGTTTTGGGATTTTAGGGTTTAAATTGGGGGGTTTTTTATTTTGTTGAGAATCTGAGGTTATGATGTGTTCTCTAGGGTCTCATTCAACTAGGGAAGCTCCGGGTAGCTCATCCTAGCTCCGGGTGGTGTCTTGGAGCTCATTGGAGTAATTTGTGAGTAATGGGTTATTTGTGGTTTATGTATGATTTTGATTGATTCTGTGAATTTCTGGTCATGATAGTTGATAGGGACTGAGATGGTTGATATATAATTGATATTGCATGTTGGTTGTGTTTGTTTTGGATGGGTTGTGGTAAAAATGTGGATTTGGGGATGATTTTTCGCGAAGTTTTCTGCAGAATTTCGTCTCTGACCCAGGCTGTAATCGATTACAGCGAATTGGTAATCGATTACTGTAATCGATTACCAAAACTCTGTAATCGATTACTGCGGTTTGTAATCGATTACAGACTGCCAATTTTCACAAAAATTTTCTTCAGAACGAAATTTGAAGCAGGTAATCGATTACAGAGGTCTGTAATCGATTACAGATGCACTAAAACACCATTTTCAAGACTTTAACTCAAAATTTTCATATTTTAAAGTTAGTTACTCAAATCCATTCGTTCACCACTACCCCAAACTTATTAATTGGATGTTTATGATGTCGTTGTAATTATGATATGATGCTGATGATGTGATGATGAAACGGTGATGCATGAGTGCTATGTAAATGTTGTGAAGATGATGATGAATTACTTATGTTATGATTATGAATGATATGTGCCACTAACAGCGCTAAATAAGATAAAAATCGAAGGAATTAAGAGATGGTAAAACGACCTGAGGAGGGGCATAGCTCGCGGGGTCGTAAATGGGAAACCTGATGAGGGGCATAGCTCGCGGGGTTTCTCAGTATGGTGTCTGATGAGGGGCATAGCTCGCGGGACATCCATACTTCCTATGAACATGAGTCGGGGCCGAGCTCTAGGTGTTCATAGGTTAAAAGCTACCAAGATAAATAGATTGTATAAGAACGATGGAATTGATACATATATGTTATTGGTTTATGTTGTCATTGCGTTGTACTGTTATATGCTTCATATATACACTGCCTATAACTTGTTTATTCAGTGAGCGTATGACTCACCCATTCATATAAAACATTTTCAGATTCAGGTGCAGATCCGGAGGCGAATCCTTCTGTTCCTCCAAGCTCTTAGATACGGTGAGCCTCAACGTTAGAGGCGCTAAGTATTGTCTTTTGTCTCTATAGTACGCTCCATAAGTTTACAAACAGGATTGTCTATGTTATGTGTAATTGAGATAGTCTAATTAAGACTTGTGGTATTATGTTGATTATGAGTTACGAAGGATGTTATGTTTGGATTGTATGGGTTAGGGGTATAGGGATGATACTCGAGAACCCTATTTTTATGTATGGATTTTATATGATGTGTGATGTTACAGTAGTTGTGGTTATTGCTGTTTAGCTGGTTTGTTGTGTGGATTACAGGTTAAGGCTGACATGGGACTCGGTATCCCATGTGCTGGTCACGGATCCGAGTTGGGTCGTGACAAAGTTGGTATCAGAGCCCTAGGTTTGAGTTTTGTATCTTATGGAGCAATTGTTCTTTAGTAGGGTGACAATAGTGTAAATGGTTGCCGGCCCATTTTCACATTTGTGACTCTAAGGAAGACAATATTAGGAGGTTATCGTAGGATCTTGTCAGTATAAGTTTTCTCGTTGTTGAATCCCTACTATCTAGGGATATGCACGCCTCGTGCAGTGTTTCCTATGCTTTTACTTTCCGAGTGATAGGCCACTTGGATAAGTGAGGGGATGTTACATTAAGGATATGCTTGGTAGGGGGTATCCCCTTGTTAGGGAACCCTTACCCTTTTCTTAAGGATGAGATGTAAACCATCCATGCTGAAGCAATAAGAGAGATTCATCGAGTGCTCAGCATCGTGATATAGATTTTGAATAGTCGGAACCAGGGAAGCGACGAGATGTGACCCTACATGAACAGGGCACCACAAGGGCGTGAACCACAACTTGATGACGGGAATGGAGTAAGTCTGGAATCTGCCTAAGGTTGACCGCCGAAGTTCTCAAGAGACCCCATGGGCGAAGACCCTCAGGAGTTTTACACAGGGCTACCCGAGTTCTATAGGCCCTTCGATGTCATGATGATGTTGGGCGTGGACATAACAACCTACTCTATATAGGGAAATGTTGTTCTTGGTACGAGGCGGGTGAAAAGAGTTAAGTGACGGGATGCTTCCGCCAGTGTGGGAGGAGTTCGGCAAAGTCTTCAAAGGAAGGATAGTCTCAGTTATTTAAAAAAGGTTGTTAGCATAGTAGTTTTAAGCTCAAGCAGGTCCTAATTATGTCGGTATTTGAGGACGCTATAGAGTTCAGTTGGGTTATGCGGCTATGCGATTCATGAAGTCACATGAGAAGGAAGGAAGTCAAGTGGATTACGAAGAGGCTAAGGAACCCGATATACTTTGATCTGTATTTTTAGATAAGGAGTATGCTTGTACCCAAGGTCACGGGCGTTGGCCCTAGTATCGGTAACACACAAGAGGAGTAAAGAGCTAATAAAAAGTTTGAAAGAGAAGAATAAGACAAAGGATAGTAGTTAGTAAGGATGTCTCGGGTGATCTTTACGGCCATTGGAACCGCTACCTTACTTCTAGAAGAAGATTCGGATCAGTGACGACCACAACTAGAGTCAAGTCGGGTTGGAGTCTTGATTCAGTAATATGTTCCCCCTATCATGCGATGGTTAGGGTCATTTAGACCTCATCGCCCTCTTTGGAACTTGTGCAAGAGGTTTCATCCAGGTTTATACCATCAGAATCTGAATATATGTGTTGGATTTAATCAGTCGAGTCACCTTGTGGTATGTCCTTGCTTAGTGGGAGTCCCCGACACATACCTGACTCGATCTATCCTTCGGATACCACCCCAGTAGTCGTGTCGTCGGCTTATCCTTTCAGACAGGTCCGTTAGAGGGAAAGCGAGAGGAAGTTGTGACTGAAACTAAGGAGGTGGATTGTGATGCTGCCGTGGTATGTGCCTTATTTGCCTTATGTAATGCATCAGGGATTTAACGTTTCAGGCAGGTAGGATTTGTTTCCCTATGCGTGAGCCTTGTGTCTCAAGAAGAATAGTGTGTGATTCATGCCTCCTTGATCTCGTCTCGGCATGCTATGCGATCTTTGGATGGAGCGGCTTCCCTTGGATAGGACGTGTTATGGTAAACCCCAAGAAGGAGAGAGCAATCCGGCAGTAGCCAAAGACCACATCTCTAACCAGGAGTTTCTTGGACTTAGTCGATGTTGCTGACACTTCTGTTCAGGATTTCTTAGCAACAGTGGTACCGTCGACACGGTCAATCGAAGATGGTGTTCGCTCTCAGTGGTCAGAAGTCAATCAGAGTTTCCAAAAAGCTTAAGGAGTGCGTGAGCACTGCCTCTATTCTTATAAAGTCAGGATCAGGAGGGCCCCAGTGTAACGATGGTTCGAGTACAACATTCGAAAGTTCTCTTGGGAATCATGGAAGGGTGTTGCCTATGTTAAGAAAGTTAAAACAAAGTAGGGACATTTCACCCACGAATGGAAGGTGTTTGTAATGAAGTTTGCTCTTGAGATCTGAGGACACATAGGTGGACACGACGTTGAGAGTTATGTGCAATGTTATTTATCAGCAGGGAGGAAGCTAATAAGGTTGTTGATGTAGGAGACCGAAGTTCATGTGTTGATTATCTTTTATTGTTTCTACAGTCAAGCCCTAGTGGATGAAGTATGTCAGATGAATATGAAGGGGTTGCATTTTAAGTCAGGAAGACAAGGGGTAATTCTAACACGCGATGAGACTTAGTGTGTTGATTCGGATCATGGAAGGGTGTTGCCTATGTTTAAGAAAGTTAAAACAACGTGAGTAGGGATATTTCACCCACGAATGGAAGGTGTTTGTAATGAAGTTTGCTCTTGAGATCTGAGGACACATAGGTGGACACGACGTTTGAGAGTTATGTGCAATGTTATTTATCAGTTGGGAGGAAGCTAATAAGGTTGTTGATGNTAATGCTCTGTACCGATAGCTAACTTTGTTTCTGTATGTTGCAGACTAGGACTCTAATCTCGTTTTCTTTCATCAATTCATTTGGAAGAAGCATTTGTTATGACTTCAAGGTGACAGATCTTGCGGGTAACAATTTTAATTTGGGTATGAGTATAGATATTGCTATACTTATATTACTAGAGGATTGTCGGAGGTCAGGACCATTATGGTTTGGAAGAAAATTTCTACATCAATTTTATTTACCAGGGAGATGGAAATTTTTCCATTAGTCTTCAGGATGTAAATGGAGTGCCTATCCACTATCATAAAAATGAGGAAGTTGATTGGACAGAGGTTCAGTCCTCTGATGGTTCGAGCCCGGAATTACCTTCATTTTCTATGTATTTGACAGAATCTAAGTGCTCATCAGATAAATTAGTATGTATTCATTTAGTTTAATTTTATTTACAGTAGTTTGTTTACTTTATTATGCCTAACTTATTTCTTTACTTCTGGTGTTTATTGCAAGTGGTGAGGGAAACCATGGAACTTTATTTAAGAGAGGGGCTTGATTCCAAGTGGAAACTTTTAGGACCTGGAGACATTGAAGTTGTATGTGATATTTGCTCAAATAGAAAGCCAACCAAGAAAATTAAAATTTCTCAATGATGGAGCTTATTCTGCCGATAACATAATTTGGGCGTGGGAGATTTTTATTTTTTTGAATTATTTAATTATGATGATAAGATAATCAAAGTGCATATTAACTAAAGTTGTTTCGTTTAACCAGTGATTTTAATAAAGATGTAGTTTATATAAATGTTATAGTATGTATCTTTCTTTTTCAGTAATGAATATTTACATAGACGAACTGGTGTATTCAACTTCTTGGTTCTATATATCTAGATGTTATAAAAAAATATGCATGTTTGTGTGTTTGTTTGAATTCATAGTATTTGTAAAAGTTATATTATTAACTATTTATTTATGGTATAAGCAAATGTTTTGTAAGTAAGGAATATATAATAAAGTGGAATTCTAATGTTTATTTATATTACTAACCACCACATATCATATGTAATATTAACAAATAACTATTTAAGCGAATTGATCTATAATGAGACAATAGAAATTATGAGGTGTAGTATCTAATTTGAATAATAAAATATCACAATTTAAGTATTGTACAAAATTTTATTTTTTAATTACAAATAAAAAATATTTTAATTACCTCATCAATTAATCATGGACCACTTATCAATAAAAGTTTTCTCATTGGTTCCTGCAATTTTCATAATTTATAACATTGTTCGTTTTTAAAATTGTTGATTTCAAAAGAAGTGAATTCTAAAAAAATGTTATAGGAAAAATTAATTTTACATCTTTATTATAGATGTTTTTCATAATAATTTTTTATTCACTTACACTTTATCATTTCTTTAAGTGTCTTTTAATAATGTGTTTTCTCATAGACATAATTATATTTTCTTTTTTTCCATACTTTAATAAATTAGACAAATGAATCAATTTAATTTAATTATAATTAAAAAAAATTACTTTTTAAAAATATTTTTAATAATAATTAAAAAACCTTAATTATCAACTATTAAGTAGAAAACTGTTTTTAAAATTAAATAAACATTAATAATCTTTACGATATACATTAAACGGGCATATATTGTACCATTATTTCACAAAGGTTCTGATTCCTCTTGCTAACAAAAGGTCCGAATATTTATTTATGATTTAAAATGAATTTAAAAAATTGTGTTTTTTCCCATCAGTTGTCATTTTATGCGTCTTTCAATGCAGCACCTCTCCCTCATCTAATTGATTACATTCAGAAGTGACGTGACTTAATGCAATTAAGTGTAGTTAAATTTTTTTCGCCGGTTACTGTGCACATCCGTTTATATTCAGAATATCATAATTGTTATTTACTTTTGTTTCATTTATAGTTATTTCTAATATCATCCCGTTCATTCCGGTAATTGTTCATATTCAGTGCGATGGTAATCTTCTCTACGAAGCTTTTCTTCCCTTATTTCATATATTTTATTTACATTTTTTTCCTTGATTTGCTCTTCATTATCCAACATTCTATACAGTTTTTAGCAGTTTTATTTTGTATTTTTCAAAATCCTGTATTTGTAAGTAAATTGTTTCCATTTTTATTTTTCTTTCTATATATTTGAGTTTTTTTTAGTTATTTCATATTGATATGTAATACCTCGGGTATTCTGAGTTAGTTTGAGTAAGAGATCACGGTGTACCGGGGAGATAGAACCACGTGGGTCCCACCTCTCCACCCCTTTCTTTATTTTTCTTTTCTTTTTCTCCCTTTCCCCCTCATTCTTCCCGTATCTCTCTCTCCCTCACATTCTCTTTTCTTCTTCTTCTTCTTCCTCATCTCCTTCTTCCTCAACTCTCACCCAAACTCCATTAAACTTCAAGATTCAAGTTAACATTGCTCATCTAGTATATTGTGGGTAAGTGTAGAGTATTTCTTTTTCTCCATTGATGTCTATTTCTCTTCAATCTCGGTTTTGGGAATTTAGGGTTTAAATTGGGGGTTTTTGATTTTGTTGAGAATCTGAGGTTTATGATGTGTTCTCTAGGGTCTCATTCAACTAGGGAAGCTCCGGGTAGCTCATCCTAGCTCCGGGTGGTGTCTTGGAGCTCATTGGTTTGGCCTTCTGGTAAAATCAATAAGTAGGCCAAGTGTTGGCATGACTTCTTCTCGAGGCGTGATAAGAAGGAAAAGGATTGCGGAACCTGTGTGGAATGTTTCGAGAGTGGCGAAGTAGCGATTTTGGGTTTCGACCTAGTGAAAGCCGAAGGTAGATGATAACGACGAGAGATGAACCTTGAGGTTCCCTTTTGAGGGTCGTGTGTCCCTTTGAGCTGTGGAAGGAAAGGATGTGATGAGATTTATAAAGTGATGGAAGTTTTGTTCTCCGGATATTAGACCTTTGGGAAATATTTATATGACCTATCTCATGTTCTAGAGCGTCAAGTGTTACCCTTGCTCTAGCATGGGCATATGATTAGGAATCGATGTTGATTGGTGATCGACAAAGTACACAAGTTCCGTTCTATGGGGAGTTGTTAGAGTGGAGGTGGTTTGGCGGAACCACTCTGGTCAAGAGGCTACGTGGGAGCCCGAGGAAGCCATGCGGAGCAAGTATCCACACCTCTTTCATGTTTCAAGAAATCTCTTTTCCCTTCTGTATTTGAATTCGGGGTCCGAATTCTTTAAGAGGGGAAGATTGTAATACCTCGGGTATTCTGAGTTAGTTTGAGTAAGAGATCACGGTGCACTGGGGAGATAGAACCACGTGGGTCCCACCTCCCCACCCCTTTCTTTCTTTTTCTTTTCTTTTTCTCCCTTTCCCCCTCATTCTTCCTGTATCTCTCTCTCCCTCACATTCTCTTTTCTTCTTCTTCTTCTTCCTCATCTCCTTCTTCCTCAACTCTCACCCAAACTCCATTAAACTTCAAGATTCAAGTTAGCATTGCTCATCTAGTATATTGTGGGTAAGTGTAGAGTATTTCTTTTTCTCCATTGATGTCTATTTCTCTTCAATCTCGGTTTTGGGATTTTAGGGTTTAAATTGGGGGTTTTTTATTTTGTTGAGAATCTGAGGTTTATGATGTGTTCTCTAGGGTCTCATTCAACTAGGGAAGCTCCGGGTAGCTCATCCTAGCTCCGGGTGGTGTCTTGGAGCTCATTGGAGTAATTTGTGAGTAATGGGTTATTTGTGGTTTATGTATGATTTTGATTGATTCTGTGAATTTCTGGTCATGATAGTTGATAGGGACTGAGATGGTTGATATATAATTGATATTGCATGTTGGTTGTGTTTGTTTTGGATGGGTTGTGGTAAAAATGTGGATTTGGGGATGATTTCGCGAAGTTTTCTGCAGAATTCGTCTCTGACCCAGGCTGTAATCGATTACAGCGAATTGGTAATCGATTACTGTAATCGATTACCAAAACTCTGTAATCGATTACTGCGGTTTGTAATCGATTACAGACTGCCAATTTTCACAAAAATTTTCTTCAGAACGAAATTTGAAGCAGGTAATCGATTACAGAGGTCTGTAATCGATTACAGATGCACTAAACACCATTTTCAAGACTTTAACTCAAAATTTTCATATTTAAAGTTAGTTACTCAAATCCATTCGTTCACCACTACCCCAAACTTATTAATTGGATGTTTATGATGTCGTTGTAATTATGATATGATGCTGATGATGTGATGATGAAACGGTGATGCATGAGTGCTATGTAAATGTTGTGAAGATGATGATGAATTACTTATGTTATGATTATGAATGATATGTGCCACTAACAGCGCTAAATAAGATAAAAATCGAAGGAATTAAGAGATGGTAAAACGACCTGAGGAGGGCATAGCTCGCGGGGTCGTAAATGGGAAACCTGATGAGGGGCATAGCTCGCGGGGTTTCTCAGTATGGTGTCTGATGAGGGGCATAGCTCGCGGGACATCCATACTTCCTATGAACATGAGTCGGGGCCGAGCTCTAGGTGTTCATAGGTTAAAAGCTACCAAGATAAATAGATTTGTAAGAACGATGGAATTGATACATATATGTTATTGGTTTATGTTGTCATTGCGTTGTACTGTTATATGCTTCATATATACACTGCCTATAACTTGTTTATTCAGTGAGCGTATGACTCACCCATTCATATAAAACATTTTCAGATTCAGGTGCAGATCCGGAGGCGAATCCTTCTGTTCCTCCAAGCTCTTAGATACGGTGAGCCTCAACGTTAGAGGCGCTAAGTATTGTCTTTTGTCTCTATAGTACGCTCCATAAGTTTACAAACAGGATTGTCTATGTTATGTGTAATTGAGATAGTCTAATTAAGACTTGTGGTATTATGTTGATTATGAGTTACGAAGGATGTTATGTTTGGATTGTATGGGTTAGGGGTATAGGGATGATACTCGAGAACCCTATTTTATGTATGGATTTTATATGATGTGTGATGTTACAGTAGTTGTGGTTATTGCTGTTTAGCTGGTTTGTTGTGTGGATTACAGGTTAAGGCTGACATGGGACTCGGTATCCCATGTGCTGGTCACGGATCCGAGTTGGGTCGTGACAAAGTTGGTATCAGAGCCCTAGGTTTGAGTTTTGTATCTTATGGAGCAATTGTTCTTTAGTAGGGTGACAATAGTGTAAATGGTTGCCGGCCCATTTTCACATTTGTGACTCTAAGGAAGACAATATTAGGAGGTTATCGTAGGATCTTGTCAGTATAAGTTTTCTCGTTGTTGAATCCCTACTATCTAGGGATATGCACGCCTCGTGCAGTGTTTCCTATGCTTTTACTTTCCGAGTGATAGGCCACTTGGATAAGTGAGGGGATGTTACATTAAGGATATGCTTGGTAGGGGGTATCCCCTTGTTAGGGAACCCTTACCCTTTTCTTAAGGATGAGATGTAAACCATCCATGCTGAAGCAATAAGAGAGATTCATCGAGTGCTCAGCATCGTGATATAGATTTTGAATAGTCGGAACCAGGGAAGCGACGAGATGTGACCCTACATGAACAGGGCACCACAAGGGCGTGAACCACAACTTGATGACGGGAATGGAGTAAGTCTGGAATTCTGCCTAAGGTTGACCGCCGAAGTTCTCAAGAGACCCCATGGGCGAAGACCCTCAGGAGTTTTACACAGGGCTACCCGAGTTCTATAGGCCTTCGATGTCATGATGATGTTGGGCGTGGACATAACAACCTACTCTATATAGGGAAATGTTGTTCTTGGTACGAGGCGGGTGAAAAGAGTTAAGTGACGGGATGCTTCCGCCAGTGTGGGAGGAGTTCGGCAAAGTCTTCAAAGGAAGGATAGTCTCAGTTATTTAAAAAAGGTTGTTAGCATAGTAGTTTTAAGCTCAAGCAGGTCCTAATTATGTCGGTATTTGAGGACGCTATAGAGTTCAGTTGGGTTATGCGGCTATGCGATTCATGAAGTCACATGAGAAGGAAGGAAGTCAAGTGGATTACGAAGAGGCTAAGGAACCCGATATACTTTGATCTGTATTTTTAGATAAGGAGTATGCTTGTACCCAAGGTCACGGGCGTTGGCCCTAGTATCGGTAACACACAAGAGGAGTAAAGAGCTAATAAAAAGTTTGAAAGAGAAGAATAAGACAAAGGATAGTAGTTAGTAAGGATGTCTCGGGTGATCTTTACGGCCATTGGAACCGCTACCTTACTTCTAGAAGAAGATTCGGATCAGTGACGACCACAACTAGAGTCAAGTCGGGTTGGAGTCTTGATTCAGTAATATGTTCCCCCTATCATGCGATGGTTAGGGTCATTTAGACCTCATCGCCCTCTTTGGAACTTGTGCAAGAGGTTTCATCCAGGTTTATACCATCAGAATCTGAATATATGTGTTGGATTTAATCAGTCGAGTCACCTTGTGGTATGTCCTTGCTTAGTGGGAGTCCCCGACACATACCTGACTCGATCTATCCTTCGGATACCATCCCCAGTAGTCGTGTCGTCGGCTTATCCTTTCAGACAGGTCCGTTAGAGGGAAAGCGAGAGGAAGTTGTGACTGAAACTAAGGAGGTGGATTGTGATGCTGCCGTGGTATGTGCCTTATTTGCCTTATGTAATGCATCAGGGATTTAACGTTTCAGGCAGGTAGGATTTGTTTCCCTATGGCGTGAGCCTTGTGTCTCAAGAAGAATAGTGTGTGATTCATGCCTCCTTGATCTCGTCTCGGCATGCTATGCGATCTTTGGATGGAGCGGCTTCCCTTGGATAGGACGTGTTATGGTAAACCCCAAGAAGGAGAGAGCAATCCGGCAGTAGCCAAAGACCACATCTCTAACCAGGAGTTTCTTGGACTTAGTCGATGTTGCTGACACTTCTGTTCAGGATTTCTTAGCAACAGTGGTACCGTCGACACGGTCAATCGAAGATGGTGTTCGCTCTCAGTGGTCAGAAGTCAATCAGAGTTTCCAAAAAGCTTAAGGAGTGCGTGAGCACTGCCTCTATTCTTATAAAGTCAGGATCAGGAGGGCCCCAGTGTAACGATGGTTCGAGTACAACATTCGAAAGTTCTCTTGGGAATCATGGAAGGGTGTTGCCTATGTTAAGAAAGTTAAAACAAAGTAGGGACATTTCACCCACGAATGGAAGGTGTTTGTAATGAAGTTTGCTCTTGAGATCTGAGGACACATAGGTGGACACGACGTTTCAGAGTTATGTGCAATGTTATTTATCAGCAGGGAGGAAGCTAATAAGGTTGTTGATGTAGGAGACCGAAGTTCATGTGTTGATTATCTTTTATTGTTTCTACAGTCAAGCCCTAGTGGATGAAGTATGTCAGATGAATATGAAGGGGTTGCATTTTAAGTCAGGAAGACAAGGGGTAATTCTAACACGCGATGAGACTTAGTGGTGTTGATTCGGATCATGGAAGGGTGTTGCCTATGTTTAAGAAAGTTAAAACAACGTGAGTAGGGATATTTCACCCACGAATGGAAGGTGTTTGTAATGAAGTTTGCTCTTGAGATCTGAGGACACATAGGTGGACACGACGTTTGAGAGTTATGTGCAATGTTATTTATCAGTTGGGAGGAAGCTAATAAGGTTGTTGATGTAGGAGACCGAAGTTCATGTGTTGATTATCTTTTATTGTTTCTACGGTCAAGCCCTAGTGGATGAAGTATGTCAGATGAATATGAAGGGGTTGCATTTTAAGTCAGGAAGACAAGGGGTAATTCTAACACGCGATGAGACTTAGTGGTGTTGATTCGGATCATGGAAGGGTGTTGCCTATGTTTAAGAAAGTTAAAACAACGTGAGTAGGGATATTTCACCCACGAATGGAAGGTGTTTGTAATGAAGTTTGCTCTTGAGATCTGAGGACACATAGGTGGACACGACGTTTGAGAGTTATGTGCAATGTTATTTATCAACTGGGAGGAAGCTAATAAGGTTGTTGATGTAGGACACCGAAGTTCATGTGTTGATTATCTTTTATTGTTTCTACAGTCAAGCCCCAGTGGATGAAGTATGTCAGATGAATATGAAGGGGTTGCATTTTAAGTCAGGAAGACAAGGGGTAATTCTAACACGCGATGAGACGTAGTGGTGTTGATTCGGATCAATATGTCACAATGAGAAGATCCAAGGGTGAAAGAGCTTAAGGTTAATGATGATGATGTAAGAACTTGGAATTTTCATTGGAATCGAAAAAGGGACGTTAAGATTGAAGTAGGAGTTTTGGTGTACCAACGTATGTGATTTGAGGAGGTTGACTGTAAAGGACACCCACAATGTTATATGTTCGGATCACCCAAGAGATGCTAAGAGGTATTGAGACCTGAATGAGTTATTTAGTGGTAAGGCATGAAGAGAACTATGATGGCTTGTGTTTCTCGTTGATTGGCATATCAGCGGGTTAAAGTTGGTAATGATTGACATGGATTGGGTGACAACTTCACTTGTAGATTTTGCGTCGTTGGGACTCTATATGGTGTACGGTGGGCGGGATTGAGCTAGTCGGCTCATGTCATTTGGAAAAGATGACTTATGTGGTACTCAGTTATGTTCACCTCTCCGGTGATGTTATTGTACAGCTACATGGAACTCCCTTCTCTAGTGTTTCAGGCCGAGAGATTCAGTTCATCTGGTGTTGTTGGAGCAAGTTCGGGAGGTTCGTGGAAACTGTCTCGATCTTAACAATGTCTTTCACCTTAGGCTGTGAAAGCAATTCAGATTCTATAAGGCATGCTCCGGAATTGTGAACGTGATTTTGGGAGAGGCTTGGGATCACGTGTGTCCTTGGTTTGGCCTTCTGGTAACATCAATAAGTAGGCCAAGTGTTGGCATGACTTCTTCTCGAGGCGTGATAAGAAGGAAAAGGATTGCGGAACCTGTGTGGAATGTTTCGAGAGTGGCGAAGTAGCGATTTTGGGTTTCGACCTAGTGAAAGCCGAAGGTAGATGATAACGACGAGAGATGAACCTTGAGGTTCCCTTTTGAGGGTCGTGTGTCCCTTTGAGCTGTGGAAGGAAAGGATGTGATGAGATTTATAAAGTGATGGAAGTTTTGTTCTCCGGATATTAGACCTTTGGGAAATATTTATATGACCTATCTCATGTTCTAGAGCGTCAAGTGTTACCCTTGCTCTAGCATGGGCATATGATTAGGAATCGATGTTGATTGGTGATCGACAAAGTACACAAGTTCCGTTCTATGGGGAGTTGTTAGAGTGGAGGTGGTTTGGCGGAACCACTCTGGTCAAGAGGCTACGTGGGAGCCCGAGGAAGCCATGCGGAGCAAGTATCCACACCTCTTTCATGTTTCAAGTAATCTCTTTTCCCTTCTGTATTTGAATTCGGGGTCCGAATTCTTTAAGAGGGGAAGATTGTAATACCTCGGGTATTCTGAGTTAGTTTGAGTAAGAGATCACGGTGCACTGGGGAGATAGAACCACGTGGGTCCCACCTCCCCACCCCTTTCTTTCTTTTTCTTTTCTTTTTCTCCCTTTCCCCCTCATTCTTCCTGTATCTCTCTCTCCCTCACATTCTCTTTTCTTCTTCTTCTTCTTCCTCATCTCCTTCTTCCTCAACTCTCACCCAAACTCCATTAAACTTCAAGATTCAAGTTAGCATTGCTCATCTAGTATATTGTGGGTAAGTGTAGAGTATTTCTTTTTCTCCATTGATGTCTATTTCTCTTCAATCTCGGTTTTGGGATTTTAGGGTTTAAATTGGGGGTTTTTTATTTTGTTGAGAATCTGAGGTTTATGATGTGTTCTCTAGGGTCTCATTCAACTAGGGAAGCTCCGGGTAGCTCATCCTAGCTCCGGGTGGTGTCTTGGAGCTCATTGGAGTAATTTGTGAGTAATGGGTTATTTGTGGTTTATGTATGATTTTGATTGATTCTGTGAATTTCTGGTCATGATAGTTGATAGGGACTGAGATGGTTGATATATAATTGATATTGCATGTTGGTTGTGTTTGTTTTGGATGGGTTGTGGTAAAAATGTGGATTTGGGGATGATTTTCGCGAAGTTTTCTGCAGAATTTCGTCTCTGACCCAGGCTGTAATCGATTACAGCGAATTGGTAATCGATTACTGTAATCGATTACCAAAACTCTGTAATCGATTACTGCGGTTTGTAATCGATTACAGACTGCCAATTTTCACAAAAATTTTCTTCAGAACGAAATTTGAAGCAGGTAATCGATTACAGAGGTCTGTAATCGATTACAGATGCACTAAAACACCATTTTCAAGACTTTAACTCAAAATTTTCATATTTTAAAGTTAGTTACTCAAATCCATTCGTTCACCACTACCCCAAACTTATTAATTGGATGTTTATGATGTCGTTGTAATTATGATATGATGCTGATGATGTGATGATGAAACGGTGATGCATGAGTGCTATGTAAATGTTGTGAAGATGATGATGAATTACTTATGTTATGATTATGAATGATATGTGCCACTAACAGCGCTAAATAAGATAAAAATCGAAGGAATTAAGAGATGGTAAAACGACCTGAGGAGGGGCATAGCTCGCGGGGTCGTAAATGGGAAACCTGATGAGGGGCATAGCTCGCGGGGTTTCTCAGTATGATGGGGGCATAGCTCGCGGGACATCCATACTTCCTATGAACATGAGTCGGGGCCGAGCTCTAGGTGTTCATAGGTTAAAAGCTACCAAGATAAATAGATTGTATAAGAACGATGGAATTGATACATATATGTTATTGGTTTATGTTGTCATTGCGTTGTACTGTTATATGCTTCATATATACACTGCCTATAACTTGTTTATTCAGTGAGCGTATGACTCACCCATTCATATAAAACATTTTCAGATTCAGGTGCAGATCCGGAGGCGAATCCTTCTGTTCCTCCAAGCTCTTAGATACGGTGAGCCTCAACGTTAGAGGCGCTAAGTATTGTCTTTTGTCTCTATAGTACGCTCCATAAGTTTACAAACAGGATTGTCTATGTTATGTGTAATTGAGATAGTCTAATTAAGACTTGTGGTATTATGTTGATTATGAGTTACGAAGGATGTTATGTTTGGATTGTATGGGTTAGGGGTATAGGGATGATACTCGAGAACCCTATTTTTATGTATGGATTTTATATGATGTGTGATGTTACAGTAGTTGTGGTTATTGCTGTTTAGCTGGTTTGTTGTGTGGATTACAGGTTAAGGCTGACATGGGACTCGGTATCCCATGTGCTGGTCACGGATCCGAGTTGGGTCGTGACAAAGTTGGTATCAGAGCCCTAGGTTTGAGTTTTGTATCTTATGGAGCAATTGTTCTTTAGTAGGGTGACAATAGTGTAAATGGTTGCCGGCCCATTTTCACATTTGTGACTCTAAGGAAGACAATATTAGGAGGTTATCGTAGGATCTTGTCAGTATAAGTTTTCTCGTTGTTGAATCCCTACTATCTAGGGATATGCACGCCTCGTGCAGTGTTTCCTATGCTTTTACTTTCCGAGTGATAGGCCACTTGGATAAGTGAGGGGATGTTACATTAAGGATATGCTTGGTAGGGGGTATCCCCTTGTTAGGGAACCCTTACCCTTTTCTTAAGGATGAGATGTAAACCATCCATGCTGAAGCAATAAGAGAGATTCATCGAGTGCTCAGCATCGTGATATAGATTTTGAATAGTCGGAACCAGGGAAGCGACGAGATGTGACCCTACATGAACAGGGCACCACAAGGGCGTGAACCACAACTTGATGACGGGAATGGAGTAAGTCTGGAATTCTGCCTAAGGTTGACCGCCGAAGTTCTCAAGAGACCCCATGGGCGAAGACCCTCAGGAGTTTTACACAGGGCTACCCGAGTTCTATAGGCCCTTCGATGTCATGATGATGTTGGGCGTGGACATAACAACCTACTCTATATAGGGAAATGTTGTTCTTGGTACGAGGCGGGTGAAAAGAGTTAAGTGACGGGATGCTTCCGCCAGTGTGGGAGGAGTTCGGCAAAGTCTTCAAAGGAAGGATAGTCTCAGTTATTTAAAAAAGGTTGTTAGCATAGTAGTTTTAAGCTCAAGCAGGTCCTAATTATGTCGGTATTTGAGGACGCTATAGAGTTCAGTTGGGTTATGCGGCTATGCGATTCATGAAGTCACATGAGAAGGAAGGAAGTCAAGTGGATTACGAAGAGGCTAAGGAACCCGATATACTTTGATCTGTATTTTTAGATAAGGAGTATGCTTGTACCCAAGGTCACGGCGTTGGCCCTAGTATCGGTAACACACAAGAGGAGTAAAGAGCTAATAAAAAGTTGAAAGAGAAGAATAAGACAAAGGATAGTGTTAGTAAGGATGTCTCGGGTGATCTTTACGGCCATTGGAACCGCTACCTTACTTCTAGAAGAAGATTCGGATCAGTGACGACCACAACTAGAGTCAAGTCGGGTTGGAGTCTTGATTCAGTAATATGTTCCCCTATCATGCGATGGTTAGGGTCATTTAGACCTCATCGCCCTCTTTGGAACTTGTGCAAGAGGTTTCATCCAGGGTTATACCATCAGAATCTGAATATATGTGTTGGATTTAATCAGTCGAGTCACCTTGTGGTATGTCCTTGCTTAGTGGAGTCCCCGACACATACCTGACTCGATCTATCCTTCGGATACCATCCCCAGTAGTCGTGTCGTCGGCTTATCCTTTCAGACAGGTCCGTTAGAGGGAAAGCGAGAGGAAGTTGTGACTGAAACTAAGGAGGTGGATTGTGATGCTGCCGTGGTATGTGCCTTATTTGCCTTATGTAATGCATTAGGGATTTAACGTTTCAGGCAGGTAGGATTTGTTTCCCTATGGCGTGAGCCTTGTGTCTCAAGAAGAATAGTGTGTGATTCATGCCTCCTTGATCTCGTCTCGGCATGCTATGCGATCTTTGGATGGAGCGGCTTCCCTTGGATAGGACGTGTTATGGTAAACCCCAAGAAGGAGAGAGCAATCCGGCAGTAGCCAAAGACCACATCTCTAACCAGGAGTTTCTTGGACTTAGTCGATGTTGCTGACACTTCTGTCAGGATTTCTTAGCAACAGTGGTACCGTCGACACGGTCAATCGAAGATGGTGTTCGCTCTCAGTGGTCAGAAGTCAATCAGAGTTTCCAAAAGCTTAAGGAGTGCGTGAGCACTGCCTCTATTCTTATAAAGTCAGGATCAGGAGGGCCCCGGTGTAACGATGGTTCGAGTACAACATTCGAAAGTTCTCTTGGGAATCATGGAAGGGTGTTGCCTATGTTAAGAAAGTTAAAACAAAGTAGGGACATTTCACCCACGAATGGAAGGTGTTTGTAATGAAGTTTGCTCTTGAGATCTGAGGACACATAGGTGGACACGACGTTTCAGAGTTATGTGCAATGTTATTTATCAGCAGGGAGGAAGCTAATAAGGTTGTTGATGTAGGAGACCGAAGTTCATGTGTTGATTATCTTTTATTGTTTCTACAGTCAAGCCCTAGTGGAATGAAGTATGTCAGATGAATATG
>CM024268.1:25590688-25799004 GCA_013621005.1 Aeschynomene evenia
CTATACATATTAAGATCAAATACTTAGGCCTCCTTTGAGAAACGACTTGGGTTGACTAGCTATACTACTATAGTTAATCAATTCAATCCCCTTTTCTTGGGAAAACTCTTTTGTTCTTTACATTCTAAATTGATTGTAGTTAAAAGAAATAACGACGTTTTTAGCTACATCACCCATCTTATAAGATCACAATGCATGAGTTTAGACTCTACTTCAAAACGAGACACTAATGTATAAGAAATTGAGGAAAAAACAATGAAAATGAATGTTTTCGTGTTGGTTTGGTCTCATTCAATCAAATATTGGAAGAAACTCGGGAAGATGGTTAATGTGTTGGTTCGTATATGTCTATTTTACATGGTGTTACTAATTTAAATATAAAATAATTACTAATAATATATACTAATATATAATTTAATTTATAAAAATGCATATATGATAGGTCTTATTACAGCTAAAGATTCAATGCGGACTTTGCAAGGAATGGCAAAACTCTTACCTACATGGATTTGACAATTCCTTTAATAGTGTTATTTTCTATGACCATAAACAACTCTAAAGGTTAGACATTGTCTCATGTGGGATTATATTTGCCTAAAAGAGTTTTCATCCATGGACAATTGTATGTGCTTTATCTAGGGTGAAATCTAATAAAGGACTTAGAATACTTTTGCAAAATCACCCAAGTCCTCCTACAAAATTGCACAACAAATTTTGTCTATAGGGAGGTGTTTGAGAAGGACTTAGTATAACGTACGCAACCAATAACATATGCATATCTTATTTGTCTTGAAATTTATGACTGTATAATCTAACTTTTTTCATACATGCAGTGTTAAAAATGTCTAGAATACAGGAAAAATATTTAATTTCTATATTGGTATAAAGCAAATATTTTTCTTAAGGAAAATAAATATCATGCTTCTTTTTCCTTTCTCCATTGACTACTGTGTTGTTATTTGAATGTAAATCTACGATGTCTGTTATTTGGTGATTCTTATATACTTTATGAACCAGTGTTTTATGTTTTCTATGTTACTAACTTATGCACGATGGCCACTGATATTACAAATTCATAATATATTTTATTTTTTGAGGTCTGAATAATAAAAAATAAATAAATGTAAGAGATTCTTATTATAATTGTATTTTGTGACATTTTTTAAAATAATCATTTACTTCCAGTACATCGCACGAGTAGTACACTAGTAAGTATTGTGCAGTACACGCAATACCATTTAAGTCATAAATGCTTAAAAGATTAAATTATTTATGTCTGTATTTACGATTTAAATAGTAAATGTTTGTAATACCTCGGGTATTTTGAGTTAGTTTGAGTAAGAGATCACGGTACAACCCGGGGAGACAGGACACCTAGTGGGCTCCACCTCCCCTTTTTCTCTTTCCTTTTTCCCTTCCTTTCTTCTTCTTTCCCGTGGCCACCCCTCTCCCTCATTCTTCACATTTCATTTTCTTCTTCCTCACCCTTTCTCTCAAACCTCTCTTCCTCAAATCTTCACCCATCATCAAAGATCAATTTATCAATTATCATCTAGTATATTGGGGGTAAGTGTAGTGTATTTCTTTCTCTCCATTGGTGTATATTTCTCTATATTTTCGGATTGGGGTTTTAGGGTTTGTATTTGGGGATTTTTGATTTTGTTGAGAATCTGAGGTTTATGATGTGTTCCCTAGGTTCTCAACTAGCTAGAGAAGCTCAGGGTACCTCATCCTAACTCCGGGTGGTGTCTTGGAGCTCATTGGAGTAGTTTGTGAGTAATGGGTTATTTATGGTTTATGTTTGATTTTGAATGATTTTGTGCATTTCTTGCTATGATAGTTGATAGGGATTGAGATTGGTTGATATATAACTGATATTGTATGTTGGTTGTGTTTGATTTGGATGGGTTGTGGTGAAAATGTGGATTTGGAGATGAATTTTGCGTGATTTTCTGCAGATTTTCGTCTCTGACCCAGGCTGTAATCGATTACCACGGGTTGGTAATCGATTACAGACTGCCTATTTTCGCAAAAATTTTCCTTCAGAACGAAATTTGAAGCTGGCAATCGATTACAGAGGCCTGTAATCGATTACATCAGTACAAAAACACTATTTTTAAGACTTTAATTCAAAATTTTTATACATTTAAGTTATGTTTTCAAATCCACATGTTCACCACTACCTCAAACTCAATACTGGGCTGTTTATGACGTTGTTATGACGATGATACGGATATGATGCGATGTATGAATACGAATGATATTAATTAAAGAATGATAAATGTTGGTTTGCTCGGCCTGAGGAGGGGCATAGCTCCCGGGGTCGAGTTTGATAAAGTCTGAGGAGGGGCTGGGCTCCCGGGACTAAAGATCTGAGGAGGGGCTGGGCTCCCGGGATCTCTAATAATGAATACACTTGTAATAATAATACATAAGACGAATTGCGGAATGTGTGCTATGGTGATTATGTGATAGATTGCTATGACTGTATATATATGATTATGATATTGCTGCATAAACTGTCTTTAATCTATTATTCACTGAGCGTATGACTCACCCATTCATACAAACCATTTTCAGATTCAGGTGCAGATCAGGAGGCAAGTCCTTCCGTTCCTCCAAGCGCTTAGCTTTGGTGAGCCTCAATGTTTAGAGGCGTTATGTTATTTTCGATTATGTCATTAGTATGCTCCATAGGCTTACAAACAGGGTTGTCTAAATTATGTATGTGTTGTAAGTCTAATTAAGACTTGTAGATTTTATGTTGGATTATGTTAGCTTATGGATTAAGCAGGGTGTTATGACCATATATTATGTATTATGGATTTAGGGGTGACACCTTGAGAACCCCATTATGCGTATGGATTTTATGTATGTATGCATGATAAAATAGTTGTGGTTATTATTGTTTAGCTGGATTATTGTGTGGATTATAGGTTAAGGCTGACATGGGACTCGGAGTCCCATGTGCCGGTCACGATCCGAGTTGGGTCGTGACAAAGTTGGTATCAGAGCCTAGGTTGAGTCTTGTAACTTATGGAGCAAACTGTTTTCAATAGGCTGACAATAGTGTAAATGGTTGCCGACCCATTTTCACAAGATTTTGACTCTAGTGAAAGCTTTTATAGGATGTCTTATGGTTTTGTCTTGATGTTTCTGTGTGGTGATCCCTTATTGTTCAGGGTCACCTCTTCTGGTGTTTTCTGAACGCTTGTTTGTTTGTGTAGCTATCTTGTTCTGACCATGCCTCCTAAGAGGAGTACTCGAGGTAGACCTCGTATCAACAGGGGCCCTCCTCCTGAGCAAGAGGATGTGGGACCCCAAGGGGGCAACACGGATTACGACCGCGATGCGGAGATCCGGGATATTCGTCAGACTCTGAATACTCTGATGCAGATGATGCTAAATCAAAACCAGAATCAGAATCAGAATCCGTAACAGAACCAGAGGAGGGAAGAGGCTCCTCCGCACATGGACTACGAACCACCTAGGCCGGGACCTCAGGTTTTTGGGACTCATGAGGTGACGCTGGAGGCCTATCTGAGGCTGAACCCGCCGACTTTCTCAGGGGAGTCCATGGAGGAAGACCTGGAGGACTTCTTGGATCGGGCCACTAGAGCTCTGCGTGCCCTTCGATGCCATGATGTGAGGGCCGTGGATCTGGTGACCTACACCCTTCAGGGGACCGCTGTTCACTAGTATGAGACCTGGTTGATGGAAAGGGCTCATATGAGGAGGCCGCCACCAGTATGGGAGGAGTTCACTGAAGCCTTCAGGGCAAGGTTCTTTTCTGAAAACCGAAGGGAGCTCTTGGTGGAGCAATTTCTGAAGCTGAAACAGACTCCGGGCATGTCTGTAGTCGAGTATGCTACACAATTTACTCGATTATGTCGATATGCGCCGCATGAGATCATCACTGAGGACAGGAAGGTGAGAAGGTTTGTAAAGGGGCTCAGGGAACCGATGCGTTCCATTCTGCATAATGAGATAGGGAGAAAGTCTTTCTCTCAGGTCATGGATACAGCTGTGGGTATTGAGAGCTCAAGGGAAGAAGATAAGCCGAATAGGGGGTTCGAGAAGAAAAAGAAGACTACAGGACAGTTCTCCGGAGGATCCAGTTCTGGTGGGTCCCAAGGTTATCAGCAGCAGAGGTTTGCCGTGGGGAGTGGTTCTAACTCCTCAGGATCCACCCCTAGGGCCATGTCTGGAATGAGACCCCAAGCTAGCAGTGCTTCCCTGTCGAACACACAGTGGTCTAGACCTCAAGGTCCTCAGCGTCCTCATTGCAAGCAGTGTGGGAGATTCCACAATGGTCCATGTCGTCCGAATCATAATGTATGTTATGGGTGTGGACAAGCAGGGCATTTCATCAGAGATTGTCCTCGCCTTGCTGGGGGAGCTACTGGGCATTAGGCACCCGCCTTTCCTACACCATCTCATTCAGCTATGTCTCCGGGCAGTTCTTCTGGGCAAGGAGGTCGGGGTGCAACCAGAGGAAACAGAGGTAGAGGTCAAGGTGGAGGAGGGAGAGCTCAGCCGAGGGTCTTTGCTTTGACTCGCCAGGATGTTCAGGCATCTAACACAGTTGTGGCAGGTATATTGAAAGTTGGCTCTTTTGAGGCTTATGTATTGTTAGATCCGGGCTCTACACATTCATATGTGTCCCCGTTCTTTGCTTCTCGTTTTGGCGAGCAACCCACAGCGTTGGAGGATCCTTTTTGGGTTAGTACTCCGGTGGGAGAACCCCTGATGGTTCGGTTGGTCTGTAAGTCGTGTGTAGTGTCGGTGAGCGGGATGGACACTTTGGCCGATTTAGTGATCTTGGATATGGTGGATTTTGACGTGATCCTAGGTATGGATTGGTTGGCTTCCTGTCATGCCTCCGTAGATTGCTACGCTAAGTTGGTCCGATTTGTCCTTCCCGATGACTCAACCTTCGAGTTCCAAGGGGATCGGTGTGTGACCCCCGCTTCTTTGATATCGGCCTTAAGTGCCATGAGGTTGATGGATCATGGGAACCAAGGCTTTCTTGCATCAATTGTGGATGTGGAGGCTAGAGTGCCGGATTTGGATCAAGTTCCGATTGTGAGCGAGTTTCCGGATGTCTTTCCAGAGGATTTACCAGGGATGCCGCCGGATAGGGAGATAGAGTTCAGGAATGACTTAAACCCCGAAGCTAAGCCTGTTTCTATTCCCCCTTACCGTATGGCTCCAAAGGAGTTGAATGAGCTGAAGGATCAGTTGAGAGACCTTTTGGATAAGGGATTCATCCGTTCGAGCACTTCACCTTGGGGTGCTCCAGTCCTCTTTGTTAAGAAGAAGGATGGGTCTATGAGGCTTTGCGTGGATTATCGGCAGCTCAATAAGATGACGGTCCGTAACAAGTACCCTCTTCCCAGGATCGATGATTTGTTTGATCAGCTTCAGGGTGCTTGTTGTTTTTCTAAGATTGATCTGAGATCGGGTTACCATCAGTTGAGGATTAAGGAGGGAGACGTTCCGAAGACAGCCTTCCACACTCGGTATGGACATTTTGAATTTCTGGTGATGTCCTTCGGTTTGACCAATGCTCCGGCAGCTTTTATGGATCTCATGAATCGGGTGTTTAAGCCGTTCTTGGACCGATTCGTTATCGTCTTCATAGACGACATCTTGGTTTACTCCAAGAATGCGGCGGAGCATGAGCACCATCTCAGAGTTGTGTTGCAGACGTTGAGGGATCATAGCCTTTATGCTAAGTTCTCCAAGTGTGAGTTTTGGCTTGACCGGGTGACCTTTCTTGGACACGTGGTATCTAGGGATGGGATCATGGTAGATCCAAAGAAAGTTGAGGCAGTTCAGAAGTGGCCAAGGCCTACGACGGTGACCGAGATCCGTAGCTTCTTGGGTCTTGCCGGTTACTATCGGAGGTTTGTTAAGGATTTCTCGAGGATAGCAGCCCCTCTCACCCAGTTAACCCAGAAGAGTGTGCCTTTCCAGTGGTCGGAAGTGTGTGAGGAAAGTTTTCAGAGGCTGAAAGAGTCTTTGACCACCGCCCTTGTTTTGGTGTTGCCTTCGGGAACAGGAGGGTATTCGGTGTACTGTGATGCTTCTCGGATTGGGCTTGGTTGTGTCTTGATGCAGCATGGGAGAGTTATTGCTTATGCATCAAGAAAGTTGAAGACTCACGAGCAGAACTATCCGACTCATGATTTAGAGATGGCTGCGGTCGTTTTTGCTCTTAAGATCTGGAGACACTACCTCTATGGGGAAACCTGTGAGATTTACACCGACCACAAGAGCTTGAAGTATATCTTCCAGCAGCGGGATCTTAATCTGAGGCAGAGGAGATGGATGGAGTTTCTCAAGGACTATGATTGCACGATTCTATATCACCCAGGGAAGGCGAATGTTGTCGCCGATGCTTTAAGCAGGAAGTCTATGGGTAGTCTGGCCCACATTGCTGTTGTGAAGAGACCGTTGGTGGAGGAGATCCATAGGTTGGAGTCGGAGGGCATGCACTTCGAGTTAGGGAGATCTAGAGTGCTCTTAGCTCATGTGCGGGCTCAGTCCTCTTTGGTGGACCAAATTAAATCGGTTCAGCAGGATGATCCAAGGCTTGCTAAGCTAGTGTCAGAGGTCAGCGAGGGGAAGAACGTGGAGCTAACTCTAGACTCAGAGGGTGTTCTACGGTGTGGACAACGGTTGTGTGTACCCGATGTGGGTAATCTGAGGAGGCTCATTCTAGAGGAAGCTCACAACTCCAAGTATTCCATCCATCCAGGTAGCACGAAGATTTATCAGGATTTGAAACAGTTGTTCTGGTGGGAAGGTATGAAGCGGGATGTAGCAGATTTTGTTTTTCGTTGTCTAGTGTGTCAGCAAGTGAAGGCAGAACACCAGAGACCTGCAGGGTTGCTGCAATCGATTGAGATACCGACCTGGAAGTGGGAGAGGATCACCATGGACTTTGTGACAGGGCTACCTCGCCGTTTTCGAGGCTTTGACTCCATATGGGTGATTGTGGATTGATTGACCAAGTCGGCCCACTTCATCCCAGTTAAGACATCCTACGGGGCGCCTCGTTATGCTCAGTTGTTCATCGAGGTCATTGTGCGACTTCATGGTGTTCCGACCTCCATTATCTCCGACAGAGGGACTCAGTTCACCTCCCGGTTTTGGCGATCCTTTCAAGAAGCCTTGGGAACTCGCCTTAACTTCAGCACAACTTTTCACCCTCAGACCGACGGTCAGTCAGAGAGGACCATTCAGATTTTGGAGGATATGCTCCGAGCTTGTGTGATGGATTTTGGAGATGGTTGGGAGCCGTACCTTCCGTTGGTGGAGTTTTCTTATAATAATAGTTATCAGGCCAGCATCGGTATGGCACCGTTTGAGGCTCTTTATGGTAGGAGGTGTCGGTCTCCCATATGTTGGTTTGAGAGTGGTGAAGCTGCTTTATTAGGACCCGATCTGGTACAGGATGCCATGGATAAGGTGAAGTTGATCAGGGAGAGGCTCCAAGCGGCTCAAAGTAGGCAGAAGGCCTATGCTAACAACCGAAGGAGAGATTTGGAGTTTTCGGTCGGAGATCATGTGTTTCTCCGCATATCTCCGATGAAGGGAGTTATGAGGTTCGGTAAGAAAGGAAAGCTGAGTCCTCGGTATGTTGGACCTTTTGAGATCTTGGATCGGATTGGGGCAGTGGCCTATCATTTGGCACTCCCACCTGAGATGTCCTCAATCCATCCCGTTTTTCATGTGTCTATGCTGAGGAAATACTTATCGGATCCATCTCATGTGATCGAGCACCAAGGGTTACCGTTGGATGAGAATTTGGTATACGAGGAGGAACCGGTAGCTATTGTTGATCGGCAGGTGAGGAAACTCCGTTCTAAGGAAGTGGCTACAGTGAAGGTGGTTTGGCGAAACCACTCTAGTCAAGAGGCGACATGGGAGCCCGAGGAGACCATGCAGGATAAGTATCCGCACCTCTTTCATGATTCAGGTAATCTCTCGTCCTTTCTATGTTTGAATTCGGGCTCCGAATTCTTTAAGGGGGGAAGATTGTAATACCTCGGGTATTTTGAGTTAGTTTGAGTAAGAGATCACGGTACAACCCGGGGAGACAGGACACCTAGTGGGCCCCACCTCCCCTTTTTCTCTGTCCTTTTTCCCTTCCTTTCTTCTTCTTTCCCGTGGCCACCCCTCCCCCTCATTCTTCACATTTCATTTTCTTCTTCCTCACCCTTTCTCTCAAACCTCTCTTCCTCAAATCTTCACCCATCATCAAAGATCAATTTATCAATCATCATCTAGTATATTAGGGGTAAGTGTAGTGTATTTCTTTCTCTCCATTGGTGTATATTTCTCTATATTTTCGGATTGGGGTTTTAGGGTTTGTATTTGGGGATTTTTGATTTTGTTGAGAATCTGAGGTTTATGATGTGTTCCCTAGGTTCTCAACTAGCTAGAGAAGCTCAGGGTACCTCATCCTAACTTCGGGTGGTGTCTTGGAGCTCATTGGAGTAGTTTGTGAGTAATGGGTTATTTATGTTTTATGTTTGATTTCGAATGATTTTGTGCATTTCTTGCTATGATAGTTGATAGGGACTGAGATTGGTTGATATATAACTGATATTGTATGTTGGTTGTGTTTGATTTGGATGGGTTGTGGTGAAAATGTGGATTTGGAGATGAATTTCGCGTGATTTTCTGCAGATTTTCGTCTCTGACCCAGGCTGTAATCAATTACAGTGGATTGGTAATCGATTACTGTAATCGATTACCAAGATCTTGTAATCGATTACTGTAATCGATTACCACGGGTTGGTAATCGATTACAGACTGCCTATTTTCGCAAAAATTTTCCTTCAGAACGAAATTTGAAGCTGGTAATCGATTACAGGGGCCTGTAATCGATTACATCAGTACAAAAACACTATTTTTAAGACTTTAATTCAAAATCTTTATACATTTAAGTTATGTTTTCAAATCCACATGTTCACCACTACCTCAAACTCAATACTGAGCTGTTTATGACGTTGTTATGACGATGATACGGATATGATGCGATGTATGAATACGAATGATATTAATTAAAGAATGATAAATGTTGGTTTGCTCGGCCTGAGGAGGGGCATAGCTCTCGGGGTCGAGTTTGATAAAGTCTGAGGAGGGGCTGGACTCCCGGGACTAAAGAAATCTGAGGAGGGGCTGGGCTCCCGGGATCTCTAATAATGAATACACTTGTAATAATAATACATAAGACGAATTGCGGAATGTGTGGTATGGTGATTATGTGATGGATTGCTATGACTGTATATATATGATTATGATATTGCTGCATAAATTGTCTTTAATCTATTATTCACTGAGCGTATGACTCACCCATTCATACAAACCATTTTCAGATTCAGGTGCAGATCAGGAGGCAAGTCCTTCCGTTCCTCCAAGCGCTTAGCTTTGGTGAGCCTCACTGTTTAGAGGCGTTATGTTATTTTCGATTATGTCATTAGTATGCTCCATAGGCTTACAAACAGAGTTGTCTAAATTATGTATGTGTTGTAAGTCTAATTAAGACTTGTAGATTTTATGTTGGATTATGTTAGCTTATGGATTAAGCAGGGTGTTATGACCATATATTATGTATTATGGATTTAGGGGTGACACCTTGAGAACCCCATTATGCGTATGGATTTTATGTATGTATGCATGATAAAGTAGTTGTGGTTATTATTGTTTAGCTGGATTATTGCGTGGATTACAGGTTAAGGCTGACATGAGATTCGGAGTCCCATGTGCCGGTCACGATCCGAGTTGGGTCGTGACATTGTTATGGCAACGACAAAATTTCATTCCCCTTATTTACGATTTGAATCTTAAATAATACAATTAAATACTCAACCCATTCACATAAAAAATCTTCAAATAACCTATTTTCATCATTAAAATATTTTTTTAATTCTTTCTCATCAAAAAACCTAAGTCTAATCATTCTGCTAACAAAGATTCGTACCTAACTCACACTAGTACTAACCTACTTATTGCCCATTCAATGCATGACGACACAGGACTATATCACGAACATAAGAAAAGTTGTCTTCATATGAGAAAACCCCCACAAAAACAGCCACCAAAGTGAAATGCACATGTCGGCATTCATTCGTTCGAAAATGTAAAATCGATCATCGTGAACTCGCCATCTACGACTCCAATAAGATTTCTACACGCGTCCAAATTCAAAGTGTTTTGTGTATTAACAACATTTACACGCCTACATATAACCTAAGGTCACCATACATTCTTCAATTATTGAAACTGTCTACCATAAACCAGATACTCGTTAAGCCGTCTTCTTATGCTGCCACCTCAAAAATATGAATGCATTCATTCGCTGAGTACATTCCACAGCATTACATGGTTACAAGGTAACATTCAAAATGAAACTTCGCCACGTGTGCAGTCATGCATGGCAACTCCCTTTATTACTCCGAATTTGTTGATCGTTGAACCAATCAAGTCATACTTCGACTAGTGAATCGGTCAAGATGGAGCAATTAAAGGTGTCAGAAAATACTATCCCAACAACAGTAAGATTGATTCAGAGACATCGAACCACCTATGGCGGTTGTCATGGTAAAAACAGTTCCCAGTGGTAGGAGTTCATCCAACATGGGAGATGCCGGTACTGGAGATCGGCGGCCTAGAATCGACATTTGTGATGCTAGGTGATGAAGTCGTGACGACACCTATAACTGGAGCATACTTCACAACTATAAGGTAATGGTCGGGTGGAGCTGTCGATCGTTGGTATGGGTTATGACATTGTATTTATACTATCGCGGCATTCTCTTATACAAAAAAATAATAGGTAATTTAAAACAACGAGAGTCGTTCCTTATGTGAGTAAAGCAACCATGTTAGTTTTAAGCCAAAGTTGTAAGAGCTTGCTTAAATTACTATCACATATATTAAAAATAAAAGTCATCATTTTCCCTAATTTTATATACAAAATTAAATGCATTCAAGCAAAGATGAATTTTTAAAAAAAATTTAAACATAATAAAGTTAGACAGATTGGTAGATTAGATGAAAATCGAATTGAAAAGCTAAATTGGAATCATTGAGCAATCACCTCACAAATTAATATTGAAAAAATACCATTTGTCTCTTTCGATTTTGAATGGAAAAGTTAATACATCGAACAAAAGAAACTTCATTATGCTACACATAATGAAGTTATTAATGTAAAAACACAAAATATTAATGGACTAAAAACAAGGATAAAAAATTACCTCATAAGATAAAATCGAAAATAATCAACTCTATTTATATTCCTGAATAGAATAGACAATGCAATCAAACAAGTGTGTAATTTTTTATACACATAATCAAAATTATTACTAATGAAAATTATAAAATATGAGAAATAAATAATAACTGAAAATTATAGTCTTTGAGCAATCTATAACATATAAATGCAATAATTTTATTAAAAGATAACGACTACAACATTATTTGGATTAATCATTTCCAGATAATTGTGACAATGTAGTACTTCTACTCTCATGTATCATCGACCAAGAGAAAGTTACTCACAAACATCACAAATTTTAAAAAAATTCATTATGTTTGAACAATTTTATAACTTATAACATTTAATAAAGTTGAGTATATAGTGTACCTTTTTTCGAAGTTCATCGTCTGAAATTTAATTTAATAAATCTTCTAAAATTATTCTGTTACACTATGTTATTTCATTTTTTTAAAACTCTTTTAGAGTTGGTTCTTTCAAATCCTAATTCTTTTACTATCTCTATTAGATGTGTAAAATTTTTTTAGCAAATATATTTTAATTGCTCAACCATGACATGAGTTACTATGCTCCTAGTATAACCATGACAGATGTTTTGCACACTATAAAGTTAATCTGTATCAGTCACTACTTGTTATAATCCAACTATTTACAATTATTAATCCAACTTTAAATCTTATATATCAATCTAATATTATATTTTAAAATTTACATTAATAATTTTGAAAAATTATATTATTACAGGCGTCAGTATATGGTGTAGATATAGCATTAATCTATATTTATTGATCATTTTGTACTTACTTCGTCCATTTCTATTTTCGACTTCCGCTTTTTACCGCTTTTCATATAATAATTGATACAATCTCATTAATATTAAAATACTAATATATTTTAAAGGTATTCTCTCAATCAATAAAAAAGATTAATAAAGTTTATTTAATGGTAACAGATATTAAGTTAATTAACACTAACAAAAAAATTATATTTCAACTTCATTTTCTAAATGGACAAAATAACAACATCTTAATTAATTCAACGTCTCAACACACACGTTTTTAGACCTCTCGTCTTATATCAATACCTTAATTAATTTATGTATAAAACTATATCCCACCGAAATTAATAGTAGCGTCCAAAACAAGCTACATACCAATAATAAATTACCATTGCTTTTTGGCTACCTTCCACCATAACCAAGATCATCACTACATACTAACCCGTTACTCAACTACCCCTCTACCACCCTGTTTAGTCATCTCCATCACAAAAATTTATTCGTCAGTCAATTTAATCATATTTCTACCTACTACCTACAACAGTAGTTGTCCCATCGACGCTGACATGAAGTTGTTTCAGGCCAAACTCTTAACCTAACACCGCCATACAACCACACTTTTTTTTATTCAAATATTTCAACCTACCAACATTGCCATATTTTCAAACTTTAATAATAAATTATTAATTTAATCTATCATTTCAAACCAATTTTCCTTTCTTCATAAATATTTTTGATTAGTAATTCTCTATAAATTTTATATGCAGTAATACTAACTCATTTATAACCCAACTCACTGTTATACCAACATCTTCATCATAAACTCCGATTTTCAAACAATAATACTAACACACTCAATACCTCCCACACCTACCTTTTTCCTTGTTAATAATATTTACAATTACACAACTTTTGTGATTATCCTGCACTGTGTCATTTGAGGATTGAATATTAATTTACCTTCTCCGTCTAGTAACTCTCGTACCTACATATTTAAAACGTTATATTAATTTTGCTACTCCACTACATATTCTCACACCAATCCACATCTCCGCTCCCCGCACATATATCTCCAACCACCTGTCCATAAGTCGACTACAACAACGCTCAAACGAATTTTCTTTGTGACATCTATTGGTTTTTGCCACCGACTAAACTAAATCACCCTCCAACCCACAAATACGTCCACTGTTAACCACATTCCACGTTTCTTTTCCCGTTACATCGACATATATGGCTTCTAGGAGACAGACCACCAAAAAAACATACATCGTATTCCACGGCCGCCAGTCGGGGATATACACCACTTGGCCAGACAATAAGAAGTCAATGGCTTTAAGGGATGCACTTTTCAATCTTACACTTCCAGAGCCGACGCGGAGGACGTTTGGGCTGAATGGCAATTCAACAACCGCCATTCTCTTCAATCCACGGTCATTACCAACATACCTCAAACTCCACAACATCCCGCCTCAAATATGGAATCCAATCTCCTTCCACAACCGCCGCAAAATCCACCCCTGTATATTTTGCAGCACTGCAACATCTATGGCAAACACATCCTTTTCATTTGTACTTTTCTAGTTATGGCCTTTTTTTTTACCTTTTGTTGATGTAGTACAAACTAAGCTCCCGTGTTATAAGATTGTTCGGCTTTAGGATGAGCGTCATCTATGCTACGGCTCACAACGGTAGTTCTTAGTTTTTGCATCACCTCTTCATAACTGTGTTCAAGGTTTCTCATTAAAATACCCTTGTCTTCTTTTAAAATCTGCAATGCAGCACTTATCACATTGACATGCCTTAATTACTTTTGCTATTTTTTTCCTGTACCGTTTACAGAAAATCATACAAGAATAAAACCAACTTTTTTCCGACACAACGATTTTTCATTCATTACTGTCACTCATCGAAGCGCTTTCCCTCGCACAACATGCTCATATCTCCACCATCTGCGTAACCTACCAACAATAGATCTAACAAGCGGCCCCCGATGTAACGAGTCGGTCGGACGTCAACCCTGTTAGCTATTGCCTTTAAAAACTTATACCATCACCTTTCTAATTCTTTGTTCATTGTGCCTCCTCTACCATCAGCGTACACCCAATATATGTCCTAGGTTTCTAACTTCAATTCATCAACCTTTCTAATCAACTACCACCATACAACCACACTTATGCCTCTCCAACATTACAAACACTGTACACTTACTCCAATTACAACTTACTCAACCAAGATTATATCCTTCAATTCCCACCATTTTTTCAACCTCCACTCTTAATCTAAACCACCAATATGCATCCCCAACAATGACATTTCAATTCACACACCATTCGCTACAAACTCTTGCACTGTTACTAATTGCATCAAACAAACTATCTTTGTAATGAACAACCTAATATTTGCTCTTTCAATCCTTTCTAACTAATATATATAAATTATTTCAACTTTCTTCACCCTACAATGATGCATTTCCATCAAACTCCATTAAACTTACCAAAAATGCTTCTTCGTTGCCAACCCCCACCGTATGTCCCTAGCGACGACTATCCCTACCTGAGAAATCAAACCCATCTCTCGCCCAATCACAACAAAGATAAAAATCGTCGCTATTTTGCCTCAAACATAATTATACACTCCAAATTGATAATTAACTCCACTAACGACCTATTACGGGTTAACAATAAATTTTTACTCTGTCAAGGGTATATTTGGAACTCTCTATTTCCCACTTTATTTTCGTAATATTTTATTCACTGCTAATCACTCTGCAGTCCTTTCATTCCTACCTAACACTTACTAATACAACTTACCCCCACAACCAATTAAATCATCACACATCATGTCTATATCTTCAACACAAACAATTTTGTCTTTAGTTGAGAACCCCCCTATATATTATTATATACGCTTAGCATTATTAAAAAATAAAAGATTACTATTTGGCATTTTGCGAACCGGTGTTTGGTATATCAAGCCCAAATGACCAATGTAACATAACCTAGCTCTTTTTTGTCCCCCACAAAAAGCACGCACGCACGTTCTATTCCCCTACATTCACGCAATTCCTCTAGTTAGCCGTGAATTTCTCAATGTTCAAAATTGGCCCCTACCACATCATCACCATTTTCCACCATTCTTTCCATCTTTCTCTGTGCTAACCTCTAGTCTCGTCCTCATTATCCCTTCTCCCTTCTCGTTCTCCTCCAAAACTACCTTACCCTTGTCCTCTCCCCTAAATTTCTTTCTCGTTCCTCCGTGCTCGATCGGCCAGCGGAATCCGTTAAACTCGGAATCCGCCATGGAAGATGTATAGAATACTATCCACGCCGGCATCCAAGTTCCGCCAATTCCGGCGACTTCGCTCGAGACCCACCACCGCGGTGACCGACGAGGAACACGCCTTCCAGATCTTATGGCGCTACCAGATCCTAGACCCAGACAGCGACATTGTTGCATATTGGAACAAGGTGTTCCTTGTGGCCAGCCTCCTCGCACTCTTCGTGGACCCTCTTTACTTCTTCCTCCCCACCGTGGGTGGCCCTGCTTGCCTCCAAACAGACCCCAAGCTTGGCATCATCGTCACCATAATGCGTTCCTTTGCCGACCTCTTCTATGTCTTTCACATGGTCATGAAGTTTCGCACTGCCTTCGTTGCCCCCAACTCTAGGATCTTTGGCCGCGGTGATCTAGTCATGGATCCCCGCGAGATTGCAATGCGCTACTTGAAGTCTGATTTTGTCATTGACCTTGCAGCCACCATTCCACTGCCTCAGGCATCTACATTCTCTCTATTCTTTCTTATTCGTAATATATTGTGAATTTGTTTTTTATTTTGATTTTGAGTTGCAAGAAAGGGAAAATAACGAAGTTTTAGAGTAAAGTTTTGAAAATAAACTATACATCATTTCCCTTCTCTCCAAAAGTCAAACTCACAAACATACTTATTTAAACCATAAATGCATTTGTTATCACATACCATTAGTCACAATGACTTCAAATATTCATTCTACAATTACAATCCATCACAATTAAACCCTTTCCATTTGCAGATTGTGATTTGGTTAGTGATCCCGTCAAGTAGTACAGCAAGAAATGATCATGCCAACAACACTCTTGCACTTTTTCTTCTAATTCAATACATTCCTAGGTTATTTCTTATCTTCCCTTTGAACCATCGCATTCAGAAGACAACTGGTGTTATCGTGAAGACTCCTTGGATTGGAGCTGCATACAATCTTATTCTCTACATGCTAGCCAGTCATGTAAGATTCTAACTTGCTTGTTTGGCTATTTTGTTCTTTTTTTACTTAGTGAATGTCTACTTTTAAAATAATAAATAAATAAGTCACATTTTTTATTGCTTATAATAGGTTACAGGAGCAACATGGTATCTATCATCAATTGGGAGACAATTTAGTTGTTGGAAAACACAATGTGAACTGGAAAATAGATCACGTACCATATCTTGCTTGCCTACGTTTCTAGATTGTAATAGTGCAAGTCTTCCAGAAAGACAACATTGGCTAAATGTCACCAGTATTATTGGCAAATGCGATGCAAAGACGAAGATTAATGTCAAATACAAGTTTGGGATGTTTGCAGATGCTTTCTTAAATGATGTCGTTATTTCTAACTTTACAGAAAGATACTATTATTGTCTTTGGTGGGGCTTAAGGAATTTAAGGTATCACTTTTTAAATACATTATGTTTTACAATGAAAAAGAAAATTTGTCAATTTCAAAATCTTTCAACCTATGGGATTTCTTTTTGTCACTCTCTTTTGCCCCTCTTGTTATTTTTCCTTTCTGGTTGTATTGCATTACCGTTATTATATATAGTCCAAATCCTTACAATCAGTTTTGAATTGATGAATTAGAATAATTAATTCATCCTTACATATTATTTTCTTTGAGTTACCATTTATTGCTTTACGATTAAAATGCCATATTTATTGTTTTACCACTATGTTACCCTATATTTCTTGAAGTTCATTACCAAATGCTTAAAGTGACACCATTTTTTTCTTTTGAAGTTCATATGGACAGAACTTGGACACTACCACATACCTCCTAGAGACACTTTTTTGCATCATCTTGTGTATTGTTGGATTAATTCTCACTTCACTATTGATTGGAAACATGGGGGTAAGACTATCCATTTTACAAGCATCATCTCTTTAATCCAGATTGACTTGGTGCAACATTAAATTTATACTTGTTAATTTGTTATGTGCATTTACAACGGTAATAATTATATGAAAACAATATTAGATGAAGTAATTTATACAAAGTAATTTTACACAAACATCCAATAATGAATGTGATTGATTGATAGTGTAAAATTTTTTACATTGTCAATGCATCATAATTAAACTTTTATATATATTACGTCAAATTTTTTAAACTAAAGAATGATGAGCAGGTATTTTACTTGAGAATAGTGTAACTTTATATTTTGAAATTTACATTCCAATAAAAATATATACATGTCATCCTTTGATTTAAAAAACAGTTGAAATTGATATAAAAATGTTGATACTAATCTTCTCCATTATTATAATAGATTACTAGAAGAAAACTATATTATAATAAATAATTATTGCATAAATGATTTTTTTTAATGAGTATTTTGTTCCTCTTGTCAAAGACGTACTTGCAATCGATGTCTGTTAGACTTGAAGAATGGAGGATCAGGAAAAACGACACTGAGGAGTGGATGAGGCATCGCCAATTACCTCTAAATTTGCAAGAACGTGTTCGTCGCTATGTTCAATACACATGGCTTGCAACAAGAGGAGTAAATGAAGAGTCAATACTGCAATCATTACCTTTGGATCTCCGTCGTGAAATTCAACATCACTTGTGTCATTCTCTTGTTCGACGTGTATGTCTTTTTCTACCTTGCCATATATAATAAATCCATTTTACCTAGATGTGTTCACACTCCACAGTAAAAAATCAGTCAAAATCAATTAATATAAAGATTTTGGACCATAATTATTCAGTCAATTAAAAACTAACTCCTTTAAAAGAGTTTTTTTTTTTTGCCACAATGTTACTAAACAGGCTCATTGACTATTTTGACTGCTTTTCTATTATTCACCAAATATTTTCTTCTAATAAAATAAGCGACATAAAGTATAAATTACATTTTTATAAATTATTTTTATACATAGTTGTATGCCAGTTCGACATGAGCATTGTTAGAGGCGGGTTAATACACATGGTTAATAATGATATTTGGGTCTAAATCACTCCGCCCATTTAAAAAATACACATGGTTAATAATGATATTTGGGCCAAAAGTGATAAAATGGGCTTTGTTGACTGTTTTGGCTGGAAAAATGTTGTTCCCCAAGCATTTATGGTTCGACATAGAGACATGTAGTATTGACATGGTGAAAAATGAGTAAGGTTATTTTTATGAACAATATCTTCAAATATCTATATATTTTATCAAAATATGTAAATTTAATCAATCTTATCGCTTAATTTTATTTTCAACTCATTTTCTCTTTATTTTTTTTTTCTCTTTTGTTCTTGAATGTATACACCCACTTGGATGTTCATCCATACTTTCCAATCACATTTATTTTTTAGCAATGGAAAATGTAGTAATTAATTGATAATATTGTCATTTGAGTGATGGGTTCACATGGAAATTTCTAAGAATTATCTGTATACGAGACTAGAGGATAGAGAACATAATTGATCATTTATGTCTACATGTTTCCTTATGAGTAATAATATTTTTACATTAAAATAAGACACCCACTTTATTATAAATACAATTGGTGGTATCCATGATAATGTCCATTTGTGATTGAGTAGATGATCCATTTCTTAAATGTCAAAATAGTATTTTTGTTTCGTTCCTTATATAATACAAATTAAAGTCCTATTGTTAGGGGGGAATGCACCAATTAATAACACAAAAATACTCTTGTTAATGTGTACAGGTCCCCTTCTTTTCACAAATGGATGACCAACTGCTTGATGCCATTTGCGAACGCCTTGTGTCATCATTAAGCACAAAAGGCACTTATATTTTTCGTGAAGGTGATCCTGTAGATGAAATGTTGTTCATCATTAGAGGGCAGTTAGAGAGCTCTACTACCAATGGAGGAAGGTCCGGATTCTACAATTCCATCACACTCAGGTCCGGTGACTTTTGCGGAGAGGAATTGTTAACATGGGCCTTGATGCCAAACTCCACCCTCAACCTACCATCTTCTACCCGTACTGTTAGAGCTATTTCTGAAGTTGAAGCTTTTGCACTACAAGCTGAGGATCTTAAATTCGTGGCGAGTCAGTTCAAGCGCCTTCACAGCAAGAAACTCCAGCACGCATTTAGGTATTATTCCCATCAATGGAGGACATGGGCTTCTTGCTTCATACAAGCTGCTTGGAGAAAGTATCAAAAAAGGAAAACAACAAGGGATTTAACCATAAAAGAGAAGATGTACTACATGGCGATGCTGGAGAATGAGAGTAGCTATTATAATGAAATGGATGGAAGTGGAAATTTAGATGATGAGATCAGGGGATCAACTGGGAATGTGAAAAAGGTTCAGAATTTTGGTGCAACTGCTTTGGCATCAAAATTTGCTGCCAATACAAAGAAAGGTAAGATTCAAAGAACTGATCCTGTGCCCCAATTGTTCAAGCCAGATGAACCTGACTTCTCTTAGACCATGCGAAAGTTTAGTGAGCATAAGCAAGAACCAATCAAAAGTTGGGAAAAAATTTTTTACCACTAATTTGATAGGAAGTTTTATGACTTGGATGTAAATGGTATTGATAGATTAGTAATGATAATCAAATTCATAATTATTTTCCTTGAATGAAAATTCAATTGCATGTTCTGCATGACTTTTTGCATAGATCACTAGACATTGTATCATTATATATAACACAAAAAAAAAATGAAAGATGCAGTGTTAACACATTAGTTGTTTTATAATGTTGTTGCCGCATTAACATTTTATCCAAATGTTCAACCAGGTGGTTTTAGTATTTTATCTCCATCTTATAAAGACATGGTATTTTTCAGTGTCTTATTTTTCAAATGTAATTTGATATTCAACCAAGTGATTTTAAAATTATATCCCCATTTTAATTTACTACCATAGTTTGACCTGCAAAATTGTATGGAAATTGTATTAAATTGACATTTAATCTTGAATTATATATATATATATATATGGAAACCTCCACACCTTCATGTGTAAGTTAGCAATCTACACATTTTGTTTATGACATAAAACTCATTCATCTTTTTTATTAATATGTTATTAATTGTGGATAAATTTATAATTTACTTTATTTAACATTAATTATCTAATTAACTATTTCTCTTTTTTATTTAATGTTAATAAAGTATTAATTATGTATACACTTGTAACATTAATTATCTAATTAATCATTTCTCTCTTCATTTAATGTATTGTCTCCACTATTTTTTTCTATTTGAATAATCTTCTTATTTTTCATTTCTATTATTTAAATAATATTAATTTAATTTTGATATTCAATTAAGAGTTTAATTATAATGCACTGACTGTCAGCAAATCGCATTCATTGATTTATGTGACTCTTTAGTTAGTAGCTGGTTGAGCTAAAGACTTTTGTTGATGTGTCAAACCATGATTGGATGTCAGTGTAAAATTACTTGATACTGACAGTGGATTGAAATTAAACTGTTAAAGTAATTTTAAACACTAAACAATTTTTATAGGTGCATCTTTAAAATTGATTTCATATTATTTAATGTATTTTGAATTAGTAGTAATAATTTTATGTTTGACATCTCTTATAAATATCTATAAAAAATATCATTAAGTAACTAATAGTTCATATATGTTTACTTTTTTTCACTTGAATTGGATATGTTTATATTATTTGAAGAGTAAATACCCTATTTAGTCCCTCAAGACTAACTTTGAGGATAATTTAGTCCCTCAAGATTTGAAAGTGACAAAATAGTCCCTCAAGATTAATTTTATAGGACACATTAAATGAAAATTTAGTCCCTTCATTAAGTTTCTGTTAATTGAGTTGCAGTGATGTGTATGACACATTGTATGACATGTCACCTAAGTTTTGTCATGTTTGTAACTCAGGTAACATAAACTTAACAGAAGGACTAAATTGTCACTTAAAGTGTCTTATAAAATTAAGGCAAAAATATCATTTTGGTCCTGTAACTTTTACTCAATTTTGATTTTGGTCCGGTATCTTTTATTTTTTTGATTTTGGTCCTGTAACTTTGCAAACGTCAACTATTTTGGTCCTCCGTCTAAACTCCGTTAGTGAGGTGCTGATGTGGCACTAACGGTGCTGACGTGGATACCACGTGGCGCTGACGTGGATGCCATGTGGTGCTGACATGGACGCCACATGGCGCTGACATGGAAACATGACCAAATTCACCTTTCTAGTAAAAGAAACAGGACCAAATTCAAAATTGGATAAAAGTTACATGACCAAAATCAAAAAACTAAAAAAGAAAAGGGACCAAAATGAGTTTAATAAAAAAATGAAAGAGACTTGCGTAAAATTGAATGTAACAAATAACTTGTCTAATCTAGATAATATATAATGTTACTCAAACGTGTTTTTAATTTTCTTGAAACACATAATTTACTTAATTGCTATAACAATATCTATTCATAATGTGACTAATAAGTTCACAAAATGTTACGTAAGATTTGACTACATCGAAAAATAAAAAATAAAAGAGTAAACCCCCAAGTTGGTCCCTGACAATTTTCGCGGTGGACAAGGTAGTCCCTGACATTGAGAAATAGACAAGTTAGTCCCTGACAATTTCAATTTTCGGACAACCGTTAGTCCCTAAACGGCTTCCGTTAGTTCGAGGGACCAATATGACTTATTTATTAATTGTTAGGGACTAATAAAAGAAATTTAATAAAAATGAATCCTTTAAATTATGATATGAACATTGACTCATATTCATTCTAATTATTTATTAATTCCAAGCTACATATAACTACTTCGGTAAATATTAAGTCTCTATTTGGACGTATTATTATCAAAAGACAAATATGTTGGGTAATTTTTCAATTGAAGAAGTAACAACATTTTATTACTTTGCTGTAAAAAAAATTACATGCACCATAAAGTCAACTATAATTACGATTGTATTTCAGTGATGTACAAATTCAACTATAAAAAATATTAGATAAATGCTTTTATGTACACCATAAAATCAAGTCACCATTAGTCATCATATATAATAATTCAACATTTTAAAATTAGTAATTCAATTTTTAAAATATTGGATTAATGTCTAATAATAAAAGTTAGATTATTAGTTTGAAAATATTAAATTATTACACACATGATAACTAATTTTATGATATACATATAACATTACTACTCAAAATATTATTGTATATATGTATCAATAATACCCCTCTTCGACTATATATATATATATATTTTGCTAGAATCAAGTAATCAACCGTGATAGTTACTGACAAATAATTGTATGCATGTAATTATTTTCTAAAGTAATAAAATGTTGTTACTTCTTCAATTAAAAAATTACCCAACATATTTGTCTTTTGATAGTAATACATCCAAATAGAGATTTAATATTTACCGGAGTAGTTACATGTAGCTTGGAATTAATATATAATTAGAATGAATATGAATCAATGTACATATCATAATTTAAAGGATTCATTCTTATTAAATTTCTTTTATTAGTCCCTAACAATTAATAAATAAGCCATATTGGTCCCTCAAGCTAACGGAAGCCGTTTAGGGACAAACGGTTGTCTGAAAATTGAAATTGTCAGGGACTAACTTGTCAATTTCTCAATGTCAGGGACTACCTTGTCCACTGCGAAAATTGTCAGGGACCAACTTGGGGGTTTACTCAAAATAAAAAGTTGAATATTGCGCACATGAAGTATGAATATCAACTAAATACATCCAAAAAGTTACTAATAAGTTCATACATGATAGCAACAAGAGTGCAAAATAAAGCTAAATAGTGTGCAAATATAATACGAGTACCCCAATATGAGATAAAAAAATGTTAAATACAAGCACTTCCAATATGGTTTTAGCTTGCACACTTGTTGTTATATATGAACTTATTAATAATTTTTTGAATGTAATTAATTAAGGCAAAAATATCATTTTGGTCCTGTAACTTTTACTCAATTTTGATTTTGGTCCGGTATCTTTTATTTTTTTGATTTTGGTCCTGTAACTTTGCAAACGTCAACTATTTTGGTCCTCCGTCTAAACTCCGTTAGTGAAGTGCTGATGTGGCACTAACGGTGCTGACGTGGATGCCATGTGGCACTGACGTGGATGCCACGTGGTGCTGACATGGACGCCACGTGGCGCTGACATGGAAACATGACCAAATTCACCTTCCTAGAAAAAGAAACAGGACCAAATTCAAAATTGGATAAAAGTTACAGAACCAAAATCAAAAAACTAAAAAAGTTACAGGACCAAATTCAACTAACTAAAAAAGAAACATGACCAAAATGAGCTTGCTAAAAAATAAAATAGGACCTACATAAAATTGGATGTAACAAATAATCTGTCTAATCTAGACAATATATAATGTTATTCAAATGTGCTTTTAATTTGTTTGAAACACAAAATTTGCTTAATTGCTATAATAATACTAATATATAACATGACTAATAAGTTCAACAAAAGTTATCTAAGATTCGATCATATCTGAAAATTAACTAGTGTGCACATAAACATTAATTAATTACATTCAAAAAATTATTAATAAGTTCATTTATAACAACAAGTGTGCAAACTAAAACCATATTGGAAGTACTTGTATTTAACATTTTTTTATCTCATATTGGGGTACTCGTATTATATTTGCACACTATTTAGCTTTATTTTGCACTCTTGTTGCTATCATGTATGAACTTATTAGTAACTTTTTGGATGTATTTAGTTGATATTCATACTTCATGTGCGCAATATTCAACTTTTTATTTTTTATTTTTCGATGTAGTCAAATCTTACGTAACATTTTGTGAACTTATTAGTCACATTATGAATAGATATTGTTATAGCAATTAAGTAAATTATGTGTTTCAAGCAAATTAAAAACACGTTTGAGTAACATTATATATTATCTAGATTAGACAAGTTATTTGTTACATTCAATTTTACGCAAGTCTCTTTCATTTTTTTATTAAACTCATTTTGGTCCCTTTTCTTTTTTAGTTTTTTGATTTTGGTCCTGTAACTCTTATCCAATTTTGAATTTGGTCCTGTTTCTTTTACTAGAAAGGTGAATTTGGTCCTGTTTCTTTTACTAGAAAGGTGAATTTGGTCCTGTTTCCATGTCAGCGCCACGTGGCGTCCATGTCAGCACCACATGGCATCCACGTCAGCGCCACGTGGTATCCACGTCAGCACCGTTAGTGCCACATCAGCACCTCACTAACGGAGTTTAGACGGAGGACCAAAATAGTTGACGTTTGCAAAGTTACAAGACCAAAATCAAAAAAATAAAAGATACCGGAACAAAATCAAAATTGAGTAAAAGTTACAGGACCAAAATGATATTTTTGCCATTAATTAATGTTTATGTGCCACTAGTTAATTTTCATATATGATCGAATCTTAGATAACTTTTGTTGAACTTATTAGTCATGTTATATATTAGTATTATTATAGCAATAAAGCAAATTGTGTTTCAAACAAATTAAAAGCACATTTGAATAACATTATATATTGTCTAGATTAGACAGATTATTTGTTACATCCAATTTTATGTAGGTCCTATTTTATTTTTTAGTAAGCTCATTTTGGTCATGTTTCTTTTTTAGTTAGTTGAATTTGGTCCTGTAACTTTTTTAGTTTTTTTATTTTGGTCGTGTAACTTTTATCCAATTTTGAATTTGGTCCTGTTTCTTTTTCTAGGAAGGTGAATTTGGTCATGTTTCCATGTCAGCGCCACGTGGCATCCAAGTCAGCACCACGTGGCATCCACGTCAGTGCCACATGGCATCCACGTCAGTGCCACATGGCATCCACGTCAGCACCGTTAGTGCCACATCAGCACTTCACTAACGGAGTTTAGACGGAGGACCAAAATAGTTGACGTTTGCAAAGTTATAGGACCAAAATCAAAAAAATAAAAGATACCGGACCAAAATCAAAATTGAGTAAAAGTTAAAGGACCAAAATGATATTTTTGCCTAAAATTAATCTTGAGGGACTATTTTGTCACTTTCAAATAATAAGGAACTAAATTGTCCTCAAAATTAATCACGAGGGACTAAATAGAATATTCACTCATATTTGAATTTAAAATTGCACGAATTATAGTACTTTATGACCGTATTATTTTATAATGTGACTTATTATGATTCTATAAAATAAAAAATTTTTACAAACTTATTATGTGCACACTAGTTAATTTTCAGAAATGATCGAATCTTAGATAACTTTTGTTGAACTTATTAGTCATGTTATATATTAGTATTATTATAGCAATTAAGCAAACTTTGTGTTTCAAACAAATTAAAAGCACATTTGAATAACATTATATATTGTCTAGATTAGACAGATTATTTGTTACATCCAATTTTATGTAGGTCCTATTTTATTTTTTAGTAAGCTCATTTTGGTCATGTTTCTTTTTTAGTTAGTTGAATTTGGTCCCGTAACTTTTTAAGTTTTTTGATTTTGGTCGTGTAACTTTTATCCAATTTTGAATTTGGTTCTATTTCTTTTTCTAGGAAGGTGAATTTGGTCATGTTTCCATGTCAGCGCCACGTGGCGTCCATGTCAGCACCACGTGGCATCCACGTCAGTGCCACATGGCATCCACGTCAGCACCGTTAGTGCCACATCAGCACTTCACTAACGGAGTTTAGACGGAGGACCAAAATAGTTGACGTTTGCTAAGTTACAGGACCAAAATCAAAAAAATAAAAGATACCGGACCAAAATCAAAATTGAGTAAAAGTTATAGGACCAAAATGATATTTTTGCCTAAAATTAATTTTGAGGGACTATTTTGTCACTTTCAAATCATAAGGAACTAAATTGTCCTCAAAATTAATCACGAGGGACTAAATAGGGTATTCACTCATATTTGAATTTAAAATTGCACAAATTATAGTACTTTATGACCGTATTATTTTATAATGTGACTTATTATGATTCTATAAAATAAAAAATTTGTACAAACTTATTATGTGCACACTAGTTAATTTTCAGATATGATCGAATCTTAGATAACTTTTGTTGAACTTATTAGTCATGTTATATATTAGTATTATTATAACAATTAAGCAAATTTTGTGTTTCAAACAAATTAAAAGCACATTTGAATAACATTATATATTGTCTAGATTAGACAGATTATTTGTTACATCCAATTTTATGTAGGTCCTATTTTATTTTTTAGTAAGCTCATTTTGGTCATGTTTCTTTTTTAGTTAGTTGAATTTGGTCCTGTAACTTTTTTAGTTTTTTTATTTTGGTCGTGTAACTTTTATCCAATTTTGAATTTGGTCCTGTTTCTTTTTCTAGGAAGGTGAATTTGGTCATGTTTCCATGTCAGCGCCACGTGGCGTCCATGTCAGAACCACGTGGCATCCACGTCAGCACCGTTAGTGCCACATCAGCACTTCACTAACGGAGTTTAGACGGAGGACCAAAATAGTTGACGTTTGCAAAGTTACAGGACCAAAATCAAAAAAATAAAAGATACCAGACCAAAATCAAAATTGAGTAAAAGTTACAGGACCAAAATGATATTTTTGCCTAAAATTAATCTTGAGGGACTATTTTGTCACTTTCAAATAATAAGGAACTAAATTGTCCTCAAAATTAATCACGAGGGACTAAATAGGGTATTCACTCATATTTGAATTTAAAATTGCACGAATTACAATACTTTATGACCGTATTATTTTATAATGTGACTTATTATGATTCTATAAAATAAAAATTTTTACAAACTTTTTTAAGCATTTTACCTACATCTAGTAAAAAAATGGATAAACAATTTACCTTTCTAGAAAATATAGTCTACATAGGTAATTAAATTAATTTGTAATTTACCTAAAAAATTAATTTAAATTTTAATACTAGTAATTATTTAGATAAGAAAAAATTGAAATCAACCTTACTATTAAAATAGTTAAAATAAGTGGAGATAACACATTAAATAAGAAAGAGAAATAGTTGATAAGATAATTAATGACAAATAAAGCAAATTACAAATTTATCCACAATTAATATATAACATATTAATCAAAGAGATGAATGAGTTTTATGTCATAAACAAAATGTGTAGATTGCTAACCTACACATGAAGGTGTGGAGGTTAGATTTTTCCATATGTATATTAAATTGCAAAATAAATTAGTCATAAATTGTTAATTAATTTATAGTTGCATCCACTTTACGTTTTTCACACTTCCTTATACAAATATTATATAAAAATAGCCAATTATCTATCTCTGATTGATACCTATAAAAATTGTAGCATATAATTGACTTTGATGAAAAATAGGCTTTTCGAAAATCAACCAACCATCTTCATTCTTTAATATAAATACTAGCATAATGCATGTGTTATGGCGGGAGCGGCATCTCTACCAGATCGGAGGAGGAGCTCAGATAAGGGAATCCAACTTGAAGAGACAAAGACAAAACGTTGAGAGAATACATTGTCTGTGCATTTAATCCAATAGTTAGCTAAGAAGAAGGACATATTCATGAGGAGAATTAATGCTAGCTATTATAAGAGGACAATAGCAGAAGATGAGGAGATGCACTAGTTAATACAAATGTAGAGACACACTAGGAGAAAAAGGAGAGAAAATAGGATACCATTGTATTATCGTGGAACAATATGAAAAAATTAAGAGTATTATATTGCTATATCTACAATGAAAACACAACCAAAATAGCGAATATATCATCCACAAGTATTATGTTATGTGCACAACATATATTATATGACGTACACAACGTATATTACATATTATGCACAACATGTATCACATGTTGATGTTGTAAAAACAGATGATGTTGTAACATGTGATATAGGTTGTGCAAAAAATGTCATATATGGTGTGCATGATACGTAATATACGTTATGCATATTACATGTAATACCTTTCATTTTCAAACCCTAAATAATATAACTAGTTAATTAATAATTAAATTAATTATATTATATTATTCTTTCTTGATGATATTTAAATAATTGATGGATGCTAGGGTTATTTACTTGAATTTATATGAGATACATTATGATTTAATTCTCCATGCAAAATTTCATCGTTCCATCCAATCATGCATGACACATGGCACACAACACACATACTCTATGCAACCATGCAAGATTTCATTCTCATGCAAAAAGAATACTATTTCAAGAATAGAATAGACTTATCTATATTAATTCATGACTCATCCTTTATTATCCATCAATCACCTTGCTCCATTTAGGATAAAGTTCCCTATAAAAAATTATTCAAAAATACCCTATAATATTCCATCAATCACCAAACCTCTTTTTACAAATGAGATGCCAAGTGACACCTCACTCTTACATGAACCAAATGATCGACTTAACCTAGAAGCAAAATTTGAACAAAACAACCCTAAACCTAACATTAATAGCTGTGGAAATAATGCTTGGAGACCAAGGCTAAACAATTTAGCTTCCATGCACTCTAGGTTACTTGCTTTATGAGACACATACATGTGTCATGTGTCAATAAAGCAAACATATATTCATTAACTCTAATTAATCATGATGTTAGTCCTACATGCATTGGCTAATCACATTGCACCATGGATCATCATCTAAGGGCTAAGATCAACCCATCCTCTCCCTCCCTCTAGATGCCACGGTTTGGGGCCTCTATTTTTCTATAAATAGAGCCCTTAACCCCAATATTTCACACAACAAACCACCTTCAATGCTATACCAAAGTAATACCAAAATGTCTCTAGAAATTCTTCAAGAAAATTCTCTCAAATCTCTCCTCCATTCTCTCATCATTCTCGGCCACACACTCAGACACTTCCACTCTTATTTTTCTTACACATTCAAACACCAATCTCACTCCCTAAACCCCTCATACCTGCGGCCAAACCCTCTCACATAACCTCCATCATCTCATTTTCAAAAGATTCCATTTTGTCACTCAATCTCCATCAACCCTAAAGAGCCTACATCGACACTTTGAGCAAAGAAATCCTAAACATCCTAGATCCATATCTCGGCCATAGGAAGGTTGGAGCAAGCTCTCACATCTTCATCACCTCTCATTAGGTGAGTCATTTATTTTAAAGTTCAAATTTTGAATGAAAATATTTTTGTATGAGAAATATCTTGAGAAAACAACCTTTCAACTTGAAAATGATGTTTTTGAAAAGCTCTCATCATTATTTTCCATGGAGTTAACCGATTGAAAAAATGTGTTTGAAATGCCTATGTGTTATGTTTGATGAAAGTTTGAATCTTGTGTAGATAAAATGCATATTATGAATGTGAATGGTGAAATGAATAAAACTCACATTTTGGTACATATATAACCATATTCCCGCGGCCTAGAGGAGAAGAAAATGAGTTGTTGTTGGAGTTTCATTGATAATATTGATGAACAAATTAAGTGTATTCAAGAGCATAAAACTTTAAAAGTTATGAAATAATAAATAGAGGTTCATGAAGATCTAATCTAATAAAGATTTAATATATCTCTAACTCTAAGACCAAGAATAAAAATGAGATCTTAGTATATAAAAGGGTTTTAATGTTTCACCTGGTAATGGAAAGACTAGCTAGCATTCTAATAAAGGATGTAGTGAAACTAATCTTTTTGTTATATTAAAAATGTTTTTATGAATTAAAAATAAATAAAATAGTAATATTTAGGAGAATAAATGATTTTTAATGAAGTATAAATAAAGTTTCAGAAAAATATTTATTTTAATATTTAATGAAGAATCTGATTCATAACAGAAACCAATGGAAGGAAGAGGTGATTAATGAAGCATTTCCAGCAGAGGTGGCAGAAATGATTAAGAAAATTAGGATAAAAGGAGGTAGTGATAGAATTGGTTGGTGTTTGAGCAAATATAGGAAATACTCTGTCAAATCTGGGTATAAGGTGGCTTTCTAATTCTTTCATCCTCCTCTGAGCCAATATCCTATCTATATGAGTAATAAATCCCAGTGGCAACAGTTATGGCAGCTGAAGACGCCTCATAAGATCAAGTTGTTTGTGTGGAAGACACTTCACAATGGGTTCCCGGTCAGAGAAGTGATATAACGAAGAATTTTCCCGGTTGTAATCCTGCTCAGGCTATTGGCCTAATTCATTGAGTTATCAATAAAAGTCATTATCTTTTGGTAAAAAGAAAAAGAAAGTGCATAATTTTGTAAAAAATTATAACTAAAATGGTTTCTAATGTACTAATACGTATTTTTAGATAATTAGGAGCTTTTTAAATAATTTAAAAGTGATTATGAAGATTTATTTCAGTTCTGTACATAATTAAAATTGGATTTAAAAATGTTTTAAAACTTGATTTCTAATAATAAAATTAGTTTAAAATGAATAGTAATTAATATAAGAATTTTTGGGTAATTTTTTATAACTTAATCTATGATGGTTGAATGGCGGCCTAGGACTTAATTAGTAATATTAAAGATATTTTGAAATAATTATAAGATTATTATAAGTTATAGTAAAGTATAAAAGAATTAAGATTTGCATAAAAGAATAATAATAAGTAAGATCTTTGAAAATAGAAAAGTAAAAGATATTAAGATAACAAAGTATGAACAACTTTAAGGTAATTAAAGTATCATAAGATGTAAAGGTTAAAAGTAAGAATACTTTATAAGATTTATTTTATAATTCACTAATAACTAGTTTAATGTTATAATAATAATGATAATAAAGATAACTAGAGAAGAAATAAATAATTATTTAGTAAACAAATAATAATAATAATAATAATAATACCCCATGATGCTCATAAGACTTTAAGTAAGATCTCATGATGAAACCATTTCATAAGACATGTAAGGTATAAGTGAAGAGAGATTGTTAGGTCTCGTGTGTGATTGATGCTTATATTGTTATAGTTATAGATGCTTGATTGTTCTTGAAATGATGAGAATATGTGGTTGATATTGAATTTTTGTGATGACATGAATGATTGCTGATTGATGAGTAATATCCTTGTGATGGATTGATGATAATGATATATATGATATGATATGATGAATATTATTGAGAAATGATTATGAGATGTATATGTTCTTGCATACTCACGAGATAGGGAGACCTATGTTATGAGAAAAATGTATTTTTCATGCATGGGACACGTAGTCCTACTTTTGATTGGAGTTATGATGATGATTATATTTCGGGGTGTTCCCGATAATGATGTTTATATTTCGAGGTGTCCCCGATGATGATTGATTATATTTTGGGGTGTTCTTGATGATGTTGATGTAAAGCGTATGCTCATGAAAGTGGAAAATGACTAATCCCTAGTTCCATGTAGACGAATAGGCTCTAAGCTTACGAAGTGACCTAGGAAACCTTATTAGTACGACCTAAGGAGGATTCTAAGGACGCGATGTTTGATAGAACCTTCATGGGGTGCTAGTTACACGATAACTTAGAATAAACCATAGGATCCCCTAGTCCGAGCAAGTAAGTTGTATGGCTATATTAAAAAAAGTCTCAATCTTTTCTAAATAATTTATGTTTTCATAAAAAGGGAAACATTGCTTTGGACAACTAGAATTGGTGTGAAAAGCTTCTGAAATGTGAAAGAAATAGTGAAAGATGGAGAGAAAGGTGATTGAAAGGAACTGAATGTATTGAAAATATTAATTTCTCTGTGTGTTAAAACAGAGATAGAAAACAGAGTATATATACAAGAAAGATAAGAAGAAAAGAAAGCTGCAACTAACTAACAGCAAAGGCGGGAAGCAACAGAAACCAGAAACTAATTACATCACGTGCATAAAGAAAAAGATGATAGAACTTATATCAGGTAACACCCCCCTCAAACTAGGGGTGCTATCATTATGGATTGTAAGCATGCCTAGTTTGCTGACATTGCTGTGAAAGGGTCCAGGAGCTAGAGACTTGGTGAACATGTTAGCGACTTGTTTAGTGGAAGAAATAGGAAGAAGATGAATAAATCCATTCTGAAGTTGATCCCGAACAACATGATAGTCAATCTCGATATGCTTTGTATGTTCATGGAACACCAGATTTGCAGCGATGTGAATTGCAAACTGATTGTCACAGTATATAGTAATAGGTTTTGGTAAAGAAATGTGAAACTCACGTAAAAGATAAGAAATCCATTGACCTTCACAAACCGTAGTGGCCACAACACGATATTCTGCTTCAGACGATGATCGAGCAACAGTGGACTGCTTCTTGCTCTTCCATGAAATGGGGGAGGAGCCAAGGAAGAAACAAAAACCAGTGGTAGATCTTCGAGTGTTTGGACAAATACCCCAATCAGAGTCAGTATATGCTGTGACAATGAAATTTGATGTTGCAGAGAAGAACAATCCAGATGCAGGGGAAGACTTGATATATTTGAGAATACGATGCGCAACTTGAAGATGTGTGTCAGTTGGCAAATCCATGAATTGACTAAGCTTTCCCACGACAAACGCAATATCAGGCTGAGCATTGGTGATATATATTAAGCGGCCAATCAACCGCCTGTAAATGGAAGGATTGGATAAAGGTTCTCCCATGTCCTTGGAGAGTTCGAATTGTAATCCATCGGGGTAGATAATGGTTTTGTCCCTAGAAGACCAGATTCGTGAAGAAGATCAAGAGCATACTTGCGCTGATATAAGGCAATGCCATCATGAGTTATAGCAATCTCCATTCCCAAAAAAAATTTCAAATTGCCAAGGTCCTTGATGCTGAATTGTTGATCCAGAATTTGTTTTGTTAATTGTATCTCGGACATGTCATTCCCAGCAAGAATAAGATCATCTACATAAATGAGAATAGCAGTGCACGTTTGGGAAGTAGATTTAACAAATAAAGAGTAATCTGATTTAGATTGAATGTACCCGAGTTGGATCAAGACGGATGTGAGTTTTGCATTCCACTGTCTACTCGATTGTTTAAGTCCATAAATTGATTTATGTAGCTTGCAAACAAGATCTGGCTGCAGAAGCTAGAGCTCTGGGGGAGGTTTCATGTAAACCTCTTCTTTCAATTCACCATGGAGAAAGGCTGTGTTTACATCTAATTGATGCAAAAACCAATTGTTGGTGGCAGCAAGAGCTAGAAGCACTCTAACAATGGTCATTTTCACCACTGGACTGAATGTATCTACATAATCAATTCCATGTGTCTGAGTAAATCCTTTCGCCACAAGACGGGCCTTGTGTCTAGCAATGCTTCCATTTGGATGGAATTTTAGTTTGAAAATCCACTTGCAGCCGATGGCCCTCTTATTGGGAGGAAGAGAAGTATGACTCCATGTTTGATTGTGATCAAGAGCTTTTAATTCTTCTGAAATGGCATGTTGCCAACATTCTTGAGTCTTGGCCTCATCATATGTTTGTGGTTCGGTATTTGCTGAAATAGCTAAAGAAAAAGACTTGTGTTTGGGGGTTAGAGAAGCATATGAAATATAATCTGAAATAGGATACCTGCATTGTTTAGGAATAGTTGAAGATGAGGATTTGGCCATCATGCAGTGATAATCCCTCAGATAAGTTGGTGGTTTTGATATTCTTGATGACTTTCTAATAGGTATAGGAGAAGGTATAGGTGTAGGGAGATGAGAAACAGGAGATAGGTTATCATGCTCATCACTTATAGAAGCAGATATAGGTGCAGGGGAATTGGCAGAATTATTTGTGTTATTATGCATATCTGTAACAGGGTGAGAGATATCATCATATGAAAACGGATCATTAGTGATGAAGTTCCTTTTTGCATCAGCTGAATGTGATTGATTATTAATGACAAAGGAAAAATGAGTTTCATAAAACTCCACATTTCGAGAGATGAAAATTTCATTGCTTTTAATATCAAGCAAAATATAGCCTTTAGTTCCCTCTTTGTAACAAAGAAACACACACTTTCTAGCTCTAGGGTCTAACTTTTTCCTATGAGCAGTAATAGTAGAAGCATATGCAAGGCATCCAAAAATTCTAAGATTATTAAGGTTAGGAGGATGACCATAGAGCTTCTCAAAAGGGGTCATGTTATCTAAGTAAGGAGTGGGCAACCTATTAATGATATGAGCAGATTGTTGGACAGCATAATGCCAATAGCATTTAGGGATATTGGAATGGTAGAGGATAGCCCTAGTGATGTTTAAAAGATGTCGATGCTTTCTTTCAACTATTCCATTCTGTTGTGGTGTCTCAACACGTAGTTGATGAAGAATGGAAGCAAGGGTGGTTGCATCAATGGTGGGTGATGCGGAATTGTGCACTGATTCATGATCTAGGGAAGCCATGGAAGAAAAGAAAATAGCACAGGCCCTCCTTATGGAAGGTCTGATACCATGTGAAAAGCTTCTGAAATGTGAAAGAAACAGTGGAAGATCGAGAGAAAGGTGATTGAAAGGAACTGAATGTATTGAAAATATTAATTTCTCTGTGTGTGAAAACAGAGATAGAAAACATAGTATATATACAAGAAAGATAAGAAGAAAAGAAAGCTGCAACTAACTAACAACAAAGGCGGGAAGCAACAGAAACCAGAAACTAATTACATCACGTGCATAAAGAAAAAGATGATAGAACTCATATCAGGTAACAATTGGCAAAAGCTGTATCAAACTCGGGTATCGTATGATGACTCATTGATAAATCTTTCTCATTGTTAGGAATTGAAGGATTTATTTTTCCTAACTTAATACAATTATCATCAATTCATCATAATATGTACTCGTCAATTTTCATATGACAAATGCACTATCAACCTTAACCTCATCATTATACAACCACAAACATATCATAAGTATTTTAGAAATAATTGCTAACTTGCAAGCATTTTGAGTGATTCAATCATCAACATAGTATCCTACTCAAGACATAATATAAACTATCTAACATAATCAATCCCCAAATTTCTCTGCTCAAGACACAATATAAACTATCAACATAATCAATCCCCAAATTTCTCTGCTACATCACCACCCATCATGCATCATTTAATACTCAAATACACTTCAATTGCATATTTTGACAACAAAATCTCAAATTTGAAAACCAAATAAGTTCAAAGTTACCATAGTCCAAGTTTCAAGACTCAAAGTAACACCATTTCCTTCCAAATTCAACATAACTTCACATATATCATTTGACACTTGCTTAAATACACTTTAAAAATACATCAATTTCTTATTTTAATCATAAAATTCCAAATTTTATATTCAAGCCCAAAAGCCCAAATTTTCAACTTTCACAATTCCAAGTATTCTAAGTTCTTTGTCCAATTGAAAATAAGTTCTAAAAAACACTTAATAAGAGTAAACCCCCAAACTGGTCCTTGACAATTTTAGTATCGGACAAGGTGGTTCTTGACAATTGGAAATATCCTAACTGGTCACTGACAATGTTAAAAGTCGGATATCATAAGGTCCTTGGACGGAAAACGTTAACAATGTTAATGACAATTTCATTTTTAGACAAATTGGTCATTGACAATTTTATTGTTGGAAAAATTAGTCCATAATTTTATTTATTTATTGTCATTTATATTTTTTATTATAATATGTATTTTTAAGAACTCTTAAATCAAATTTATATATCTCATTTGATTATAACAACTCATTTTTAATGCATTTATTTTATTATTTCTAAAACGTCATTTATTAATTTTTACTTATTTAAATCTTCATATTTTAAATTATGCATATTAAAATGACTTATACTAATAATTGATATTAAATATAAAAACTAACTATTTTAAGTTATATAAAATTAGAATAAAATAAATCTATTATCTTGTGAGTGTTTTAATATTTTAAATAAAAGGAATGAAAAATTACTTTATTTTTTTGAAACAAGTAAATTAAGAAGTGTGATATCTAAAATTATTAATAAAATAATTAATACTATATCAACAATTTTTTTTAGAAATACTAAAATAATTGCATTAATGAGTGAGTGACAATTTCCAAATAAAAGATATATATATATATATATATATATATATATGATTTAAGAGTATTTAGAGTTGAATATGTTAATAAAAATGATAAAAGATAAAACAATTTAAAAAATAATTAGGGACTGATTTTTCTAACAATAAAATTGTTAGGGACCAATTTGTCCAAAAAATAAATTGTCATTAACACTGTTAGTTTTTCCGTCCAGGGACCTTATGATGTCCGACTTTTGAAATTGTCAGGGATCAGTTAGGATATTTTCGATTATCAAGGACCACTTTGTCCGACGCTAAAATTGTAAGGGACTAGTTTGTGAGTTTACTCACTTAATAAATACTCAAACACATTCATTACACCAATTGCATGTCCAAAAATTCTATAGTTAAAAACTAAGTTCGCAAGAGTCAAAAATCCAATTTTTCACATTCAAACTCAACACTAATTCTTCCAAACACAAACCCAACTTGGTATAGACTTTTTAACACCTAAACACACCTTCAAACGCACCAATTTCACAAACCAAACCCTCTTCCCTTGCTTCCTATTCTAGCCACAAGCATTCTCCTCAAAACATATTTTAAAATTGTGGGACAAGGCTTCAAAATCACATTTTCAAGAGTTAAAACCATTCAACCATCAAACACAAGAAAATAATGTCACGACCCAACTCGGATCGTGACCGGCACATGGGACACCGAGTCCATTCAGCCTGACCTGTAGTCCATACAATAATCCAGCTAAACAACAACATCCACAACTACATTAACATGCATATGTTCATAAACCATATATATAATAGGGTTCTCAAGTATCACCCATAAATCCATAAATATATAAATGGTCATCACCTCCTGCTTAATCCATAAACTAACATAATTCAACAGAAATTCAATCAAGTCTTAATTAGACTACAAAACATACTAACTAGACAATCCTGTTTGTAAACCTATGGAGCATACTACTGACATAATGGAAAATAACATAACGCCTCTAAACATCGAGGCTCACCAAAGCTAAGAGCTTGGAGGAACGGAAGGACTCGCCTCCTGATCTGCACCTGAATCTGAGAATGGTTTGTATGAATGGGTGAGTCATACGCTCAGTTGCCGATCAGGAGGCGAGTCCATGGCATCCTGTACCAGATCGGGTCCCAACAGAGCAGCTTCACCACTCTCAAACCAACCTATGGGAGACCGACACCTCCTACCATAAAGAGCCTCCAACGGTGTCATACCAATACTGGCCTGATAACTATTATTATAAGAAAACTCCACCAACGGAAGGTACGGCTCCCAACCATATCCAAAATCCATAACACAAGCTCGGAGCATATCCTCCAAAATCTGAATGGTCCTCTCTGACTGGCCATCGGTCTGAGGGTGAAAAGCTGTGCTGAAGTTAAGGCGAGTCCCCAAGGCTTCTTGAAAGGATCGCCAAAACCGGGAGGTGAACTGAGTCCCTATGTCGGAGATAATGGAGGTCGGAACACCATGAAGTCGCACAATGACCTCGATGAACAACTGAGCATAACGAGGCGCCCCGTAGGATGTCTTAACTGGAATGAAGTGGGCCGACTTGGTCAGTCGATCCACAATCACCCATATGGAGTCAAAGCCTCGAAAACTGCGAGGTAGCCCCGTCACAAAGTCCATGGTGATCCTCTCCCACTTCCATGTCGGTATCTCTATCGGTTGCAACAACCCTGCAGGCCTCTGATGTTCTGCCTTCACTTGCTGACACACCAGACAACGAGAAACAAAGTCTGCTACATCCTGTTTCATACCTTCCCACCAAAACAACTGCTTCAGATCTTGGTACATCTTCGTGCTACCTGGGTGGACGGAATACTTGGAGTTATGGGCTTCCTCCAGAATAAGCCTCCTCAAATTACCAATATTCGGAACACATAAAGGTTGCCCACAACATAACACTCCCTCTGAGTCCAAAGAAAACGCCGAATTCTTCCCTTCGCTAACCTCCGTCACCAGCTCCACTAGCCTCGGATCTTCTCGCTGCACAGACTTGATCTGATCCACTAAGGTGGACTGAGCCCGCACATGAGCCAAAAGCACTCCCAATCTTCCCAGCTCAAAATGCATACCCTCAGCCTCCAAACGGTGAATCTCTTCCACCAACGGCCTCTTTACAGGAGCAATATGGGCCAAACTACCCATAGACTTCCTACTTAGTGCATCGGCAACAACATTCGCCTTCCCTGGGTGGTACAAAATAGTGCAATCATAGTCCTTAAGCAACTCCATCCATCTCCTCTGCCTCAGATTAACATCCCGCTGCTGAAAGATATACTTCAAGCTCTTGTGGTCGGTGTAAATCTCACATGTTTCCCCATAGAGGTAGTGTCTCCAGATCTTAAGAGCAAAAACAACCGCGGCCATCTCCAGATCATGAGTCGGGTAGTTCTGCACGTGATTCTTCAACTTCCTTGATGCATAAGCAATAACTCTCCCATGCTACATCAAGACACAACCAAGCCCAATCCGAGAAGCATCACAGTACACTGAATACCCTCCGGAACCCGAAGGCAAAACTAAGACAGGAGCGGTGGTCAAGGACTCCTTCAACCTCTGAAAACTTTCCTCACAAGCCTCCGACCACTGGAAAGGCACACTCTTCTGGGTTAACTGGGTGAGAGAGGCTGCTATCCTTGAGAAGTCCTTAACAAACCTCCGATAGTAACCAGCAAGACCTAAGAAGCTACGGATCTCGGTCACCGTCGTAGGCCTCGGCTATTTCTGCACTGCCTCAACTTTCTTCGGATCCAGCATGATCCCGTCCCTAGATACCACATGCCCGAGAAAGGTCACTCGGTCAAGCCAAAACTCACACTTGGAGAACTTGGCATAAAGACTATGATCCCTCAGCATCTGCAACACAACTCTGAGATGGTTCTCATGCTCCGCCGCATTCTTGGAGTAAACCAAGATGTCGTCATGAAGACGATAAGAAGCGTCCAAGAACGGCTTAAACACCTGATTCATAAGATCCATGAAAGCTGCCGGGCATTGGTCAACCGAAGGACATCACCAGAAACTCAAAATGTCCATACCGGGTGCGAAAAGCTGTCTTCAGAACGTCTCCCTCCTTAATCTTCAACTGGTGGTAACCAGACCTCAAATCAACCTTCGAGAAGCAACAAGCACCTTGAAGCTGATCAAACAATCATCGATCCTGGGAAGAGGTACTTGTTACGGACCATCATCTTATTGAGCTGCGATAATCACGCAAAGCCTCATAGTCCCATCCTTTTCTAACAAAGAGAACCGGAGCACCCAAGGTGAAGTGCTCGGACGGATAAACCCCTTATCCAAAAGGTCCTCAACTGATCCTTCAGCTCATTCAACTCCTTCGGAGCCATACGGTAAGGGGAATAGAAACAGGTTGAGCTTCAGGGTTTAAGTCAATCCCGAACTCTATCTCCCTATCCGGCGGCATCCTTGGTAAGTCCTCTGGAAAGACATCCGGAAACTCGCTCACAATCGGAACTTGACCCAAATCGGCACTCTAGCCTCCACATCCACAACTGATGCAAGAAAACCTTGGTTCCCATGATCCATCAACTTCATGGCACTTAAGGCCGATATCAAAGAAGCGGGGGTCACACATCGATCCCCTTGGAACTCGAAGGTTGAGCCATTTGGGAGGACAAATCGGACAACTTAGCGTAGCAATCTACGGAGGCATGACAGGAAGCCAACCAATCCATGCCTAGGATCACATCAAAATCCACCATATCCAAGATCACTAAATCGGCCAAAGTGTCCATCTCGCTCACCGACACTACACACGACTTACAGACCAACCGAACCATGAGGGGTTCTCCCACCGGAGTACTAACCCAAAAAGGATCCTCCAACGCTGTGGGTTGCTCGCCAAAACGAGAAGCAAAGAACGGGGACACATATGAATGTGTAGAGCCCAGATCAAACAATACATAAGCTTCAGAAGAGCCAACTTTCAATATACCTGCCACAACGGTGTTCGACGCCTGAGCATCCTGATGAGTCAAAGCAAAAACCCTCGGCTGAGCTCTCCCTCCTCCACCTTGACCTCTGCCTCTGTTTCCTCTAACTGCACCCCGACCTCCTTGCCGTGAAGAACTATCCGGAGACATAGTTGAATGAGATGGTGCAGGAAAGACGGGTGCCTGATGCCCAGTAGCTCCCCCAACAAGGCGAGGACACTCCCTGATAAAATGCCCCGTCTGTCCGCACCCATAGCATACATTCTGATTTGGGCGACACGCCCCATGATGGAATCTTCCACAATGCTTGCAATGAGGACGCTGAGGACCTTGGGGTCCAGACCACTGTGTGTTCGACTGGGAAGCACTGCTAGCTTGGGGCCTCATCCCAGACATGGCCCTAGGGGTGGATCCTGAGGAGTTGGAACCACTCCACAGAGCAAACCTCTGCTGCTGATAACCTTGGGACCCACCAGAACTGGATCCTCCGGAGAACTGCCTTGTAGTCTTCTTTTTCTTCTCAAATCCCTTATTCGGCTTGTCTTCTTCCCTTGAGCTCTCAATGCCCACAGTGGTATCCATCACCTGAGAGAAAGACTTTCTCCCTATCTCATTATGTAGAATGGAATGCATCGGTTCCCTGAGCCCCTTCACAAACCTTCTCACCTTCCTATCCTCAGTGATAATCTCATGCGGCGCATATCGACATAATCGAGTAAATTGTGTGGCATACTCTACTACAGACATGCCCGGAGTCTGCTTCAACTTGAGAAATTGCTCCACCAAGAGCTCCCTTCAGTTCTCAGAAAAGAATCTTGCCCTGAAGGCTTCCGTGAACTCCTCCCATACTGGTGGCGGCCTCCTCATATGAGCCCTTTCCATCAACCAGGTCTCATACCAGTGAACAGCGGTCCCTTGAAGGGTGTAGGTCACCAGATCCACGGCCCTCACATCATGGCATCGAAGGGCACGTAGAGCTCTAGTAGCCCGATCCAAGAAATCCTCCGGGTCTTCCTCCATGGACTCCCCCGAAAAAGTCGGTGGGTTCAGCCTCAGATAAGCCTCCAGCGTCACCTCATGAGTACCAAAAACCTGAGGTCCCGGCCTAGGTGGTTCGTAATCCATGTTCGGAGAAACCTCCTCCCTCCTCTGGTTCTGATCCGGATTCTGATTCTGATTCTGGTTTTGGTTTTGATTCTGATTTTGCATCATCTGAATCAAGATGTTAAGGGCTTAACGAACCCCTTGCATCTCCTCACCATAATTAGGCTCTGCACCACCTCCAACGGGCTCATCATCCCCCTGCACAGGAGGGGGGTCCCTGGTGGTACGAGGCCTTCCCCGTCTTCGGGTACCCTGCTTAGGCGGCATGGTCAACCAAGAGCAGCTACACAAACAACCAATCGTTTAGAGACATAACAGATGAAACATCCCCGAGTCAAAAAGGGATTAGCAATCAAGGAATTAACTTAGACAACAACAACCTAAAATGTCTTCACTAGAATCACAATTTGTGAAAATGGGCTGGCAACCATTTACACTATTGTCATCCTATTGAAGAACAATTGCTCCATAAGTTACAAAACTCAACCTAGGCTCTGATACCAACTTTGTCACGACCCAACTCGGATCGTGACCGGCACATGGGACACCGAGTCCCATGTCAGCCTTGACCTGTAGTCCATACAATAATCCAGCTAAACAACAACATCCACAACTACATTAACATGCATATGTTCATAAAATCCATATATATAATAGGGTTCTCAAAGTATCACCCATAAATCCATAATATATATAATATGGTCATCACCTCCTGCTTAATCCATAAACTAACATAATTCAACAGAAATTCAATCAAGTCTTAATTAGACTTACAAAACATACATAACTTAGACAATCCTGTTTGTAAACCTATGGAGCATACTACTGACATAATGGAAAATAACATAACGCCTCTAAACATCGAGGCTCACCAAAGCTAAGAGCTTGGAGGAACGGAAGGACTCGCCTCCTGATCTGCACCTGAATCTGAGAATGGGTGAGTCATACGCTCAGTGAATAATATATTAAAAACAGTTTATGCAACGATATCATACTCACATATACAGTCAAAGCAATCCATCACATAATCACCATACCATACATTCCGCAATACGTCTTATTCATTGTTATTACAAGTGTATTCATTATTAGAGATCCCGGGAGCCCAGCCCCTCCTCAGATCTTTAGTCCCGGGAGCCCAGCCCCTCCTCAGACTTTATCAAACTCGACCCCGGGAGCTATGCCCCTCCTCAGGCCGAGCAAACCAACATTAATCATTCTTTAATTAATATCATTTCGTAATCGTACATCGCATCATATTCGCATCATCGTCATAATAACATCATAAACAACCCAGTATCGAGTTCGGGGTAGTGGTGAACAAAGGGATTTGAAAACATAACTTAAATGTAAAAAGATCTTGAGTTAAAGTCTTAAAAATGGGGTTTTAGTGCAGTTGTAATCGATTACAGACATCTGTAATCGATTACCTGCTTCAAATTTCGTTCTGAAGAAAATTTTTTGTAAAAATTGGCAGTCTGTAATCGATTACAATCCCGCAGTAATCGATTACAGTAATCGATTACAGGGTATTGGTAATCGATTACAGTAATCGATTACCAATTCGCTGTAATCGATTACAGCCTGGGTCAGAAGCGAAATTCTGCAGAAAACCTTACGAAATTCATCTCCAAATCCCCATTTTCACCACAACCCATCCAAATCAAACACATCCAACATACAATAGCAATCATATATCAACCAATCTAAGTCCTTATCAACTATCATAGCAAGAAATTCACAATATCAATCAAAATCAAACATAAACCATAAATAACCCATTATTCACAAATTACTCCAATGAGCTCCAAGACACCACCCGGAGCTAGGATGAGGTACCCTGAGCTTCTCTAGTAGGTTGAGACCCTAGAGAACACATCATAAACCTCAATCTCACAACAAAATAAAAAACCCCCAATAGTAAACCCTAACCCCCAAATCCGAAAATCAAAGAGAAAATACACCAAGATAGAAAAAGAAATACACTACACTTACCCCCAATATACTAGATGATGATTGGTAAATTGATTTTTGATGATTGGTGAAGATTTGAGAAAGAGAGGTTTGAGAGAAAGGGTGGGGAAGAAGAAAATGAAATTGGGGAAAAATGGGGGGGGGGGAGAGAAGGCCACGGGAAGAAGAAGAAAAAATGGGGGGAAAAGAAAAGGGAAAAAGGGGAGGTGGGGCCCACTAGGTGTCCTGTCTCCCCTGGGATGTATCGTGATCTCTTACTCAAACTAACTCAAAATACCCGATGTTTTACAAATAAACAGAAACTTCATCATTCCTTAGCTTTTATAAAATAGACCCACCACCTCATTTCACAACTCATCATTTCTTATTTAAGATTAAACTTCATTAAAATTCTCATTTTCTGGATCATAATCTAAGATTACTTCGTCGTTTTCTATTTTGGGGAGATTTTATTTTAATTTATTTTGAAATTTTATTTTATTATCCCACTTGTTAAATCATTTTTAATTCATTAAGTAACATAGTTTCTTCTTTAATTCTTTTGTTAATATTCATGGTAGTCTTAATGGAGGTCTAATTTTTAATTTTGAATAACTAATTTTAATTATTTAGTTTTCTTTTTCAAAATTTGTATTTTCAAAATATTTTTGAAATAATTGTTCAAGTGTTATATAATCCACTTCTTCTAGTTGAGAATTTTCTCCTACCTTTCTTTTTTTTGTAATTTTATAGAATTTATGATTTCTTTTAATATATAAATTATTGTATTTAATTGATGGTGTAGATGAGAAAAGTCTTTACTATTAATGTAACATCCTCATTTGGTTTTGATAATAACAAAACTAATGTAATATTAGTTAGAATATTAGTTCGGAAGCTTGTTATTGATTGTATAAAAGTTCAGAAGCTTCTTAGTTTGTTCAGAAAGGTATTATGTAAAAATCATTGTAATAGATTATAGGAAATTATGTATAAGACTTCATAAACAAGTGTAAAAATATTTGAGAAGCTTTGGTATATTTTCTGGATAATGTATTAGGTGTTATGATATTGTAATATTCACTGTATATACATCAGAAGCAATTCAGAACCTTCATCAAGACTTCAGAAAGCATGAAGCAGCTTCAGAATTGGTTGGCATCAGAATTCGTAATCAGAAAAGGGTGTTCAGAAAGCGATGAAAAATGTTCAGAAACCTTAAGTTCAATTTTATGAAATATATTAAACATGTGTTTATTTGTTTTCAGTCAAGAGCACGTGTTAAATATGTTAGATAATTTTATCCATATTTTTGCTCTTGGTAGGTATTTTAGTTAGGAGTTACAGCTGTATTCATTGTAACCAATCTCTATATAAAGATATCACTCCTAATGTACGTAAAATTAAAGAGGAAAAAAAGTGGAAAAACAGTGAGAGAACAAGAGAAAAAGAAAAAACTTAGAGTCCCACTCAGAGAGAAAAATCAAGAAAGAAAAAACAATGAGATAAAGAAAGAAAGCTCTGAGAGGAAGAAAGAGATTTCAGACTCGAGAAAAGAAAAAGAAAAGAAATGTGCTGAACAAAGATTCAAAAAGGAGTCTGAAGAAATGTTCTAAAGGTGAATTCAGAATCAAGGGAAGAAAAAGAGAAAAGAAACAACAACCATCAATCATTGATTGAATTCAGAGGCGAGATTACAAGGTGTAAAGTCCTTGAGGTGCTCAAGGTAGGGAAAAATCTTCAAGAGGGGTACATCTTGGAGTGAAAATCTTCAAAAAGGGTACTTTCTGAAATGCAAGTCTTTGGAAGGGGATATTTTAGAGCAAAAGTCTGTACATTGGTAGATTGTATAGCATTCTGCAAGTTGAGGCTTGTGGCGAACCTGAGAAGGTTGCAAAAGATATCTTGATCTGTGTAATCTGTGCAAAGAATTCAATAGTGGAACTCAATCTTGAAAGAGATTGAAGAACCAGATGTAGGCACCATTTGCCGACCCAGTATAAAATTGGTTTAATTCTCTTACCTTAATCTCTTGCATTCATAATTTGCATTTGTTAATCTTTCTTTAATTGTTGAACATAATATTGAATTGGATTGGTCATAATCTGTGATAATAAGGAAAGGTAAAAACAGAGCACGAATTCATATTCTTAAATATTCAAAGAATTAAGTGATAAGGAATTTTTCCGAAATAAAGATTGTTGAATCTTATTAAGTGTTGTTTGATTAACTAGAATTCATTTTAAATTGATTCAAGAAAGGTCTCTGGATTGATAAATCGAAGAAATTATGAGAACTAAGTAAAATCGTGTTTCTGAAAAAATAAGATTTTGATACTGTGTTCATAACAATAATTCTGAAATAATTGAAATATTATTTTTATTGAAATAATTTTTTGAATTAATTGTTAACATGTTGTTTTAAATGTGTATGAATTGATTTAACATTGTTTGATCATATAAAGACTGTTCTTGAAACATCAGAAGCTTTAATTTACATACATCAGAAGATTAAAAGTTCAGAATCAGAACTGTGTTCAATTGAACTCTGAAGGATATTTCTGAAGATAATTTTGAAGTATTTCTGAAGAATTTATGAAATAAATTATGATTAAAGTTCAGAAAGCTTGATTATCAAGAAACTGGTTATTGATGCTTTATGGTAAGTGTTTGTGATTGATAAGTCCGCTGCACATTGTATTTGATATTAATAAATTTCTGATACATTTCATTAAATCACAAATTACATTTTGACATATTTTGCTTAAGACTAGCATTTCAACACGTTCAAAAGACTTGATTGATTTGAGATTTGCATAATATTATAAAAAGTATCAAGAATTCAAATAGTTGAAAAAAGATTGTCACAACCAATTCACCCCCCCCCCCTCTTGGGTTGTGATTACTTCGCTTGAGGTGTTCATATCAAAACCACCAGCAACAATTGGTATCAGTATGTCCGGTTCATCTCAAATCAAATTCTGTAAAAGGAATTGAGAAGATCCAAAGGATAGCTATGACTACTCAAGCAAACTTTCAGTTTTCAGAAGGTCAATCAATAAATAGACCACCTTTATTCAATGGAATAACATATGCATATTGGAGAGACAAGATGCAATTGTTCATTGAGTACAACAACTTGGAGCTTTGGGATAGAATAGTAAATGGAGTTCAGTTTCCTCAAAGCACAAGAACATTAGAGGATGACTCGGTGGAGATAAAACCTATTCCAAGAAAGGACTGGACCAGAGAGCACAAGGAGATGATTCAACTAAATTCAAAGGCTAATAAGTATCTCTTAATTTGTTCTTTAACTAAATCAGAATATGATAAAATAATTAGTTGTGAATCCGCCAAAGAAATTTGGGATAAACTCTCTTTATTACATGATGGAACTGATGAGGTGAAAGAAACTAGGATTGACAAGTTAAAATCCAAATATGAAGAGTTCAGAATATAGATAGTATGATAACAGGTTTCTAGGTATCATAAATCAGCTTAAGGATCTTGGTCATAACATGCAAAATGCTGAGTTAGTTAGAAAAGTTTTAAGGAGTTTTCCTTCTAAATGGTTACCTAAGGTCACTGCTATAACTGAGGCAAAAGACTTAAAAACCTTAAAATTGGATGCTTTGATAGGTTCTTTAAAAGTGCATGAAATTGAATTGAAAAATCTTGTTAGCACTAACACTTTCTGGAATGATATGGCTTTGAAAGTCTCCAAGAGGAGAAAGAAGAAGAAAGTTTTAATTTCCAAAGAAGCTTCTGATTCATAATCTGAAGATGAAAGTTCAGAAAGTGATACACCAGAAATCAATGAAGAACAACTGGCCTTATTCATACAGAACTTCAGAAAGATGTTCAGAAAAGGAAAAGACAGTAAGAGGAATACAAATATCTTCAGAAAGGACAAGGCTAAATCTGATCAAGTAATATGTAATAATTGCAATGAAAAGGGTCATAATATGCCAGAATGTCCAAAGATTAAAGAGAATGCTTCAAAATCCAAAGGGAAGAAGAAAGCTTATAAAACAACTCTAAGTGATGATGATGAAGAATCAGAAGATGAAGAGGAAATTGGCAACATGTGATTCATGGCTGATTACTTCTCTGATTCAGAAAGTTCAGAAGATGAAGAACATGAGGTAACTTTTGATGATTTGAGTAACAAATATGATGATCTTTTGTTTAAATCCAATATTCTTGCAAACAGTTTTGAAAAACTTCAAAAAGCACATAAGAAAGTCTTATGTAAGTTTTCTGAAGTCAAAAAGGATTTAGAATATCAAAGTAAAGTCAATACTGAGCTCAGAAACATGAATTCTGAACTTAGCATTGAACTTGAAAAGTTCAGAAACCTTAACTAAGATTCAAACTTTGATTTTTCTGATATTGAATTAGATTTGGAAAACCTTAGAAAATTAATTTTGATCTTGATAAAGATTTAGAAACTTTAAAGAATGCTAATAATGTTCTTTTGGATGAGAAACATGTTTTAGAAAATAATATTAGCATACTTAAAGCTTATTAAGTTAAATCAAATCCTGTTATAATTTCTGATCCTTCGTATTCAAAAATTATATCAGTTTCTGATAAGTGTTCAGAAAGTAAATCAGTTTCTGATAAAAGTTCAAAAATCAAAATACTTTATGATAAGTGTTCTGATCTTATGAAAACTAATATCCTATTAAGAAAGGACTTAGAAAAGTTTGTAAATGGTTCTAATAACTTGGAAAAGATTCTAGGATCTCAAAAAGCTTATTTTGATAAAAAAATGGTATTTGTTTTATAGCTGAAAAAAGATTTGAAAAATTTAAAACCTCTTTTCAGAAACAGTTCAATAAGATGAAATGCTTTCACTTTCATAAAACCAATCATAGATCAGAAGATTGTTTTTTGATTAAATCCAAGAGGAAGTATGATTCTAAAATCAGAAACCTCAAGAAAACTAACACCAAAGGATCCAAACAAGCTTGGATACCTAAAGTTTACTTGAATCTCATTTCAGAAGTGCTTAAGAACCAAAACATTGGATCAGAAAGAATGGTATATGGACTCAGGCTGCTCAAGGCATATGACAGGGCAGAAAGGGTTCTTCATTCAACTCAAATCAAGAAATAAGGAACATGTTCAATTTGTTGATAGTACTAATGCAGAGGAAAAGGGTATTGAGAGTGTTGGTAAGTCTTCCAAGAACTTTATTAGCAATGTACTATTGGTAGAGAAACTTACACATAAATTGTTAAGTGTAAGTCAATTTTGTGATTTAGGATTAAATGTCTTATTTGATAAATTGCATGCTCAAGTATTTGATCCTATCACTAAACATGTTAAAGTTACTGCACATAGGATTGGCAACACATATGTCATGTACTTAGAAGATGTAGATCACACTAGTCTAAATTGTCTTTTGTCATTATCTGATGATAAGTGGATATGGCACAAAAAACTAGGACATACTAATATGAGAATCATTTCAGAAATATCTAGTAAGGATCTATTAGAGGGCTACCTAAAATCAAATTTGATAAGGATAAGACTTGTCATGAGTGTGAGAGAGGGAAAAAACTAAATCCTCTTTCAAACACATTAATGTTGTTGCTACTAAAAGACCTCTAGAACTTCTACATATGGACTTGTTTGGTCCATCTAGAACTACTAGTTTTAAAGGAAAGAAATATGTGTTTGTGATTATTGATGATTACTCTATATTTTGTTGGGTTTTATTTCTATGATCAAAGGGTGCAACTTTTAAAAAAATTCAGATTGTTTGTCAAAAGGGTTCAGAATGAAAAGGGTTATAGAATCTCAATCATTAAAAGTGATAATGGAGGAGAATTTGTAAACCAATTCTTCAAAATCTTTTGTGAAAAATCTGGTATATTTCATAGTTTTTCTAATCCAAAAACTCCACAACAAAATGGAATAGTGGAAAGAAAAAATAGAAGTATACAAGAAATGACTAGAACTATGATGTTGGAAAGAAAGGTAGCAAAATATTTTTGGGCTGAAACTGTTAACACAACAGCTTATGTTCAGAATAGAGTGTTCATTAGACTTATTCTTAAAGTTACTCCTTATGAGTTATGGAATAGTAGAAAGCCTAAAATTGGTAACATGGTCGAGCAATAAGTAAGAAACAGTAGCAATGTCTACTACAGAGGCTGAGTATGTTGCAGTTGCTGCTAATTGCAAACAACTATTGTGGATCAAAAACCAATTGGAGGATTACCATTTGAGGTACAAATCATTACCCCTATTATGTGATAGTATTAGTGCTATTTGTATTGCTAAAAATCATGTATTACATTCTAGAACTAAACACATAGACATTAAACATCATTTTATTAGAGATTTTATGTTAAAAGGGGATATTGAATTAAAGTTCATTGAAACAGAAAATTAATTGGCAGATATTTTTACAAAACCTTTATCAGAAGATACATATATTTCTCTAAGAAATAAACTTAATATGAAACTTGTTTAAACCATTTTTTGATTATGACAAAAGGGGGAGATATTTAAGTAATCTTTCTTACCTATATTTCTTACCTTTTTAGTTTCTGGAAAAATGGAAGTAATTTTTCATTTTTAGTTTCTGAAAGATAATACAAAAAGGGGGAGTTTCTGAAGGAAAAATGAATATATTGTCTAATTCTGAAATGAATTTATATTTCTGAAATGAATATGTCATTCAGGGGGAGCTATGCATGATATTTGCATTGCATTAATATTCTACATCAAGTGATATCATATATTTATGAAAAATTCATATATTGCATTCTGATACATGCAATTCTGATATATATATTTCTTATCATTATAATTCTGAATATAAGTCTGTGATATTGTTTATTTGGCATATATACATATATCTCAGAAAGATAAATGAATCATGAGAATTACATTTATGATATTATCATGAGTACATTTCTGAAAAATATATTTCTGAAAATTACATTTTCTAAAAATAATTTTCTCAATGCTCGTTTTGTTTTGAAAATATATGAGAAGCATTGAAAGATTACATAAGTTTTGTCATCATCAAAAAGGGGGAGATTGTTAATGTAACATCCTCATTTGGTTTTGATAATAACAAAACTAATGTAATATTAGTTAGAATATTAGTTCAGAAGCTTGTTATTGATTGTATAAAAGTTCAGAAGCTTCTTAGTTTGTTCAAAATGGTATTATGTAAAAATCATTGTAATAGATTCTAGGAAATTATGTATAAGGCTTCAGAAACAAGTGTAAAAATATTTGAGAAGCTTTGGTATATTTTCTAGATGATGTATTAGGTGTTATTGTAATATTCATTGTATATACACCAGAAGCAATTCAGAAGCTTAATCAAGACTTCAGAAAGCATGAAACGACTTCAGAGTTGGTTGGCATCAGAATCCGTAATTAGAAAGGGGTATTCAGAAAGCGATGAAAAATATTTTAGAAACCTTAAGTTCAAGTTTGTGAAATATATTAAACATGTGTTTATAATTATTTTTAGTCAAGAGCACGTGTTAAATATGTTAGATGATTTTATCCATATGTTTGCTCTTGGTTGGTATTTTAGTTAGGAGTTACACTTGTATTTATTGTAACCAATCTCTATATAAAGAGATCACTCCTAATGTAAAATTAAAGAGGAAAAGAAGTGGAAAAACACTGAGAGAACAAGAGAAAAAGAAAAAACTTAGAATCAATACACTCAGAGAGAAAAATCAAGAAAGAAAAATCAATGAGATATAGAAAGAAAGCTCTGGGAGGAAGAAAGAGATTTCAGACTCAAGAAAAGTAAAAGAAAAGAAATGTGTTGAACAAAGATTCAACAAGGAGTCTGAAGAAATGTTCTGAAGCTGAATTCAGAATCAAGGGAAGAAAAAGAGAAAAGAAACAACAACCATTAATCACTTATTGGATTCAGAGGAAAGATTACAAGGTTTAAAGTCCTTGAGGTGCTCAAAGCAGGAAAAAATCTTTAAGAGGGTACATCTTGGAGTGAAAATCTTCAGAAGGGGTACATTATGAAGTGCAAGTCTTTGGAGGGGGATATTTGTAACATCCCGATTTATCAACCTTGCCATGGTTAAGATTAACAACTCGGAACATCACTTTTTTTTTATTTTTTTTATTTTTATTTTTATACATATACAGAATAGGAATATAGTAAACGGGTAAAACTCAACAAGCCATGACATTAGGTTCCTAATATAATAAATGATGTACTGGAAATACTTATATAGAAACATAACCAAGACATAAAGGTAATATATGTGTACATGAATGGCCCTCTGTATACTGAATTGGACCAATATCTGATGAAAGTGCATGTACAGAATCAAAACCTCAACCTACACTGAGGAGCGCTGCCGCTTACTCAGTGGTACAACTCAAAATGAGGCGACTAACTACTAAACAAAAGAAATCTCCACTATACGACCGCTCGACTGTCTACTGCTGCTCCTCACCCTCTAGTATATCTTCTTCGGGATCCTCCTCCTCTGATGAATCTGCTCCAGGCTCGCCAGGTACATAATCAGGCTCAGGTTCCTCCTCTGGGTCTGAATCCTCTGCCTCGACCGGGTCCTCCTCCGCTGATGGTGGTGGTGGTGGAGATGCTGCTGGAGCTGCGTCATATCGAGGGGCTGGGAATCTTCGTGTGAGATCCGGTAAGAAGAACTGTGTGGTACCAGGGACGTGGTGTGTAACCGAAATCAAGCCGGTCTCTGGGTCGTACGTAGAGAGTCCAAAATCATAAGGTCTACGTGGAGGGGGTGGAAGCTGACCCATCTAGAATTTGATATACGAAAGAAAGAGAGAGTAAGACTCGAGAGTCTTAGTGAGTTGCGTAAAGCACACGGATCAACGTGCTCGTATGACCATTCTAGTCAATCAAAGTAATACTCTTTCTTTTCAAAAGGTGGCACTAGTTCCAAATCTATGAGTCCTTACCTTGATTGATCAAACATCTTAAGGATCCGTTTCTAAGGGAGTCTATGTTTTCACTAGGTTCTCGCATTTCTAGCAACCTACGTAAATATCAACTATAAGGTTGGTTTCACAATTTCCTCGTAGGCCGTACTACGAGTCCACTGGTCCATGCCTCACATTCGATATTTCTTCGTTCGTTGAATTGAAGGTTAGCAGTTTCTCCACTTTTCATGTAAGTGTACACTATAACCCTCAAATGTGTATCCGGTCACAAAAATCCTTGGATTGCAAGTCCGGCATCATGGCCCAGCCATGGAAACTCTAACTCCTCGGATAACACAATTCGGCATCACGGCCCGACCGTGGTATCATATGCAAGTCGGGACTATGTGTCCCTCAAATATGCTCTGAGTCCTAGACCGGGAAGTCTTGACCTTGACCACAGCTCCGTTCTCGCCTAAACTTTAAAGGTTCCTTGATTCGGAGGTGTCTCGTGTCAAAGAATCCTCTGCCATCTAGTCCACATGTCCCGTAGGTCCAATGCACCACCATCTAGTCGATTAGATGGCTGGATCCAAGCTAACCAGAAATTCAATCGAACGGATATAACAAGCAGCAGTTATAATTTAACAAACACATGTAGTATCCTCGGGTACTCGTCCGGACAATTCCAGGAATTCCACCGAGTCGTTCATGCAATCCATAATACAATCTCAAGAACAGTACAACCATCATGCATGAGTACAGTCTTATACACTAGCATTACCATTTCACATTATCACTCTAATTTACAGATTCAGTATATAACAGCAGCAGATATCTTGATCACTCGGTAATACTATCGTGTAGTAACATCGTTGCATACCAATAGTAATTATATTTGATTTAGTTATAAGCTTCTCAGTTCTCACAGCACATATATACATATATATACTGGTATTGCCTTGTTCTGTATATTTAATAATACTGCTACTAGTTTTAAGAAATAATTATAAAAATATTTCGTAGTTTATTGATCATAAAAATAAATTAGAGAAATTGGTCTAGTTTTGGTGCACTAGGAATCGACTCAACGCATGGCAGGCTACGACCGCGCAATTCCCAGCGCCCAGCGCCCTGTGCGCCTCGCACGCCTGCGCCCTGCGCTCCCAGCGCCCGCGCACGCCTGCGCCCAGCGCCCTGCGCGCCCGCACGCTCGCACGCCCGCGCTCTCTGGGCGTCCCGCGCCCGTGCATCTTGCACGTCTCGCGCCCCGCGCGCCCCGCGCCTGTGCGCGCCCCGTGCCCGTGCATCTTGCACGTCTCGCGCCCGCGCGCCCCGCGCCCGTGCGCGCCCGCGCCCGTGCGCGCCCCGCGCCCGTGCGCGCCCCGCGCCCGTGCGCGCCCCGCGCCGTGCGCGCCCCGCGCCCGTGCGCGTCCTGCGTCCGCGCGCCTTGCGCGCCCTTGGCGCCCGCGCCCGTGCGCTGCGCGCAACGCCTACTCTATGTAGTGCATGAAGTAGTTTCCATGTAACTCCCTAACTCCAATTTCTATCTAAACTATTAAATCTTCTTATCATCATTTATTATTCTTAAGGCTTATGAAATTATGGAATTGGTTAAACAATTATTCAATTCTCAAAGAAAATAGTCACACACACATCTAAAAACCAGTTTATATTTTACTTTTGACATATGCATGCATATAAACATACCACCAGTTACTTTTATATAGTCTCAGAAACAATTTGAAGTCAGATTCTTTATCTTTTTAGTTAACATGCCTTGTTCTAACGCATTAATCAGATTCAACACTCAAAGAATCATAAAAATTGGATTTGCAATCATCATAGACATATGTAAGAAAACCAAAAGCCATCAGTTTAGTTTAATCATGGATGAGTTGTATGCATAGTTATGAACAATAACATGTATCAGATTCTATTTTGTTAAAAGAAGAAGAACAGAGCAACTCACTTGTGAAAATGAACGAGGGAACGTAACGAAGAGTTTTGTCTGAATTGATTTTTACAGAGTAACGTGAGTGTTCAGAGTGTTTGTGTCTTTCAATTACACGAAGCTTTTCTAATTATAAAGAAAGCTTTCCCTCCTTCGAAGGAAGCTCAAGCTAGTGGTGGCTCCGTCTCATGGTGCAAGTAGGTGGTGTTACAAGGTGGAGTCAGGGCTAGCAGGTCGTGGCTTCCAGCAAAACTCCGAGGCACCAAAAAGAAGTCAGATGACTTCTCTGCACAAGCCACGTACACTGATACTCCGGGAAAAATAAGATGTGAGTGTTTTATGGTTCCGAGTGGTGTGATGGTGTATATTCACCTATAGGGTGGTCAAGAAAAATGTGTAGGATAGGTGTGGTAAATTCGGTGATAATCGGGTGAGTATGGTTTGACCTATTTTTCTCTTTAATGATACTCAAAGGGTCACTTTATTGTTTAATACACGTATGTAATTATGTTATAAACGTAATAATGATACCTCATACAAAATTATCGCAATAATTATATTGATAATTAGTTGTTAATTTCTAACTAATAATTATTAAATAATATGTTTAAGGCAAGGGTATTACAATCTACCCCTCTTAAAAGAAATTTCGTCCCCGAAATTTTCTATCTAATCATTAAAAAGGTGCGGGTATTTCTCACGTATTTCCGACTCAAGTTCCCACGTATAATCTTCTAGTAATTTGTTTCCCCAAGCAACTTTGACCAGGCGTATCTCCTTATTGCGTGTGTGCTTAGTTTGATAGTCTACTATCTTTGTGGCAGGGAGTTCAAATGTTAAGTTATCCTTTAACTGAATATTTTCTGGTTCTAATACATGTTCAGGTGACGCCTGATACTTTCACAGTTGAGAGACATGGAAAACATTGTGTAGGTTAGATAGGTTCGGTGGAAGAGCTAATTGATAGGCTGAGGGTCCGACTTTTTGAAGAATTTGGAATGGTCCCACAAACCTGGGGTTTAACTTTTTGGTTTTGAGGGCTCTACCTATGCCTGTTGTAGGTACTGCCCGGAGAAATACGTGATCTCCTTCGCTGAATTCTAATTCCCGTCGTCTCTTATCCGCATAGCATTTTTGTCTGCTCTGAGCCGTTTGCATTTTGTCCTTCACCATCTTGATCTTCTCTGTGGTTTGTTGCACCAGGTCTGGTCCCAGAACTTGCCCTTCACCAGAATCATTCCAACATAATGGTGACTGACACTTTCGGCCGTAGAGTGCCTCATATGGAGCCATACCAATACTAGCATGATAACTATTGTTGTAAGCAAACTCTACCAATGGTAAGTGTGAATCCCAACTTCCAGGCATTTCCAATACCATTGCTCTGAGCATGTCTTCTAATGTCTGGATGGTCCGTTCTGATTGCCCGTCGGTCTGAGGATGATATGCGGTGCTCATACACAATTTTGTTCCAAAAGCCCGTTGCAATGCTCCCCAAAACTTGGATGTAAACCTCGGATCGCGATCGGAGACGATCGAAGTAGGGGTACCATGTAGTCTGATGATCCAGTCAATGTATAACTTAGCTAGTCTTTCCAATGGATATGTCATCCGAATTGGCAGAAAGTGTGCCGATTTGGTTAATCGGTCTACAATTACCCAAACTGCATCCAATTTTCTTGGTGTAAGAGGCAATCCTGACACAAAATCCATGGTAATGTGCTCCCATTTCCATTCCGGGATAGGAAGGGGATTAAGGATTCCAGCTGGCCTCTGATGTTCTGCTTTTATCCGCTGACAGGTAAGACACTTCCCAATGTATTGAGCCACATCCTTCTTCATTCCGGGCCACCAAAACCGTTCTTTAAGATCATGGTACATCTTTGTCATTCCTGGATGTATGGTAAAATGGCTCTTGTGTGACTCACGTAATATGTCTTCTCGGAGTTCCTTGACATTTGGCACGCATATACGCTTTTCAAATCTCCAAATTCCATCAATCCCTTGCTCTAATCCTTTAATCTTTCCTTGTTGAGCTGCTTGTATCGTTTCTTGGAAGTCTTTGTTATGCGTGTCCTTCTGTGCCTGCTCAATTCTGCTCTTAAATTCACTGGAAATGACTAAATGACCAAATTTGATGCTTGTAGGTGTCGGCTTCACATCAAGGCTTAATTCTCCGAATTGTTGTACCAACTCCAATTCTTTAATCATCATTCGTGCTGCATGCAAGGATTTTCGACTTAGAGCGTCTGCTACTACGTTAGCTTTACCAGGGTGGTAATGTAACGTGAAATCGAAATCCTTAAGGAATTCCATCCAGCGACGTTGTCTCATGTTGAGTTCCTTTTGGTCAAACAAATACTTGAGGCTCTTGTGGTCTGAGAAAACTTCAAACTTTGTTCCAAAGAGATAATGCCTCCACATCTTCAAGGCTGATACGACTGCTGCTAGCTCCAGATCATGTGTTGGATAGTTGAGCTCGTGTGGTCGAAGCTGACGAGACCCATATGCTATTGGTTTACCTCGTTGCATTAGTACATATCCTAGGCCTCGTCCGGATGCGTCACAGTAAACTTCGAAAGATTGCTCCAAATCTGGTAGGGTCAGCACCGGAGTCGATGTCAATCTCTTTTTCAGCTCCTGGAAGCTCTGCTCACATGCCTCATTCCATTCAAAGGACGTGTTCTTCTTAGTTAACTTTGTCATTGGTGCGGAGATCTGAGAGAATCCCTGTATGAATCTCCGATAATAACCTGCCAATCCTAAGAAGCTTCGTATCTCCGTGGCAGTCGTCGGTCTTTCCCAATCCATAATGGCCTTGATCTTAGCGGGGTCTACTGCTATTCCCTTTTGAGATACTACATGCCCCAAAAACTGTACTTCCTTTAACCAAAATTCACATTTTGAAAGTTTGGCATATAGTCTCTTTTTCGACAAAATTCTCAGAATCTGTTTTAGATGTTCAGCATGTTCCTCCTCTGTTTCTGAGTAAACCAGAATATCGTCGATGAACACCACCACAAACTTGTCCAGATATTCCCTAAACACCCGGTTCATATAATCCATGAAAACAGCTGGAGCATTTGTAAGTCCAAATGACATTACTGTGAATTCAAAATGCCCATATCTTGATCTAAAAGCTGTCTTAGGAATATCCGATTCCCGTACTCTTATCTGGTGATATCCAGATCGTAAATCAATCTTAGAGAATACTTTGGCTCCTTGTAATTGATCCATCAAGTCATCTATCCGTGGTAATGGGTACTTATTCTTGATGGTGACCTTGTTCAGCTGCCGGTAGTCTATACATAATCTCATCAAACCATCCTTCTTTTTCACGAACAGAACTGGTGCTCCCCATGGTGACACACTTGGTCGTATGAAACGCTTCTCCAGTAGGTCTTCTAGTTGCGTCTTCAGTTCTTTAAGTTCCGGAGGTGCCATTCGATATGGAGCAACTGAAATCGGTCCTGCTCCTGGTACTAGTTCGATCTTGAATTCTACTTCTCGTTCCGGAGGAAAATCAGGAATCTCGTCCGGAAATACTTCAGGAAAGTCGCAGACGACCGGAATATCTCCAATTTGCTGATCCTTGGCGGTTGTACTTGAAGCGAACATAAGGTATTCCTGAGCATTTACCTTACAACAGTATAGGGGTATATGGGAACTAAGGGGAGATTCTATATTATTGGTTCTATTCTGGAGGTCATCGGGAAAAAGAATGGTTTTGGTTTCACAAACTAAGGTAATTCTATTTAACTTTAACCAGTCCATTCCTAGAATAATATCTAAGCCTACCAAGGGAATACATATAAGGTTAGCTTTAAAGGTCCTTCCTAATATTTCAAAAGAACAGTCATGCACACAAGATGAAGTATTAATTTGAGAAGAGGTTGGGGTAGTCACGGTTAAAGTGTATGGGGTTGTCGTGACTGGTAACTTAAGTCTCTCAACACATGTATTAGAAATAAAAGAATGTGTTGCACCAGAATCATATAACACCGTTAAATGGATATTCGACATAATGCACTCACCTTGGATCAACTCTCCCGAAGCTTCAGCTTGCTCTGCCGTAACTGCAAATACTCGGGCCTGACGCTGTGACCCCGGATTTCCTCCCTGTCCGCAATTCCTTGCAAAATGACCAGTTTGGCCACACCGGAAACATGTGGGACAGTTTCCAAGATGTCTCAGCCCGCACACCCTACAGAGGGGTCGATCTGCCACCGGAACTAGTGGTGCGTTCCTTTGTCCATCTTGACGATTTCCTTGAGGTGGCACATTCCCCTGAGGTCTAGCTAGAGGTGGTAATCTCCTTGGTTGTTGTTGTCGCTGAGGGCGAAATTGAATCTGTCCCTGTGGTAAGGGAGCTCTGTATTGATTATGGCGTGGAGGGAATTGTTGTTGACGTTTCGGGTATTGTCTTCCATATGGCACCATTGACCGGGTATGAACGTTCTGATTTCCCCCTGCGTCCTCCTGACGCTTCCTCTTGGCCAGCTCTTGCTCCGCCACAGCTTTCCTCTGGGCACCCTCTTCCTGGGCCAGACACCTATTGACTAAGGTGGCGTAGTTCCTGATGTTGTGTGAAACCATTTTGTCATAGAGGTCCGGCTTCAGTCCTTGCTCATACCTTACACATTTCCATTCTTCGTCTGGGTTCAACCGGTAAGTTGTTGAATAACGGCACAAACGATCAAACTTCGCCGTATACTCCAATACTGACATGTTTCCTTGAATCAGATCAAGGAATTCCCTATCTTTTGCATCCCTCAGGGTCCTAGGGAAGTACTTCTCGAAAAATGCTGCCTTGAAGTTTTCCCAAATCATCTGTTCCTCGGTTGGTTGAAGAATGGGTTTGATAACCTCCCACCAAGACTCAGCTTGGTCTTTCAGTTCCCAGGTAGCGAACTTAACCTTTTCTGCATCGGTGAAAGGCATATCCTCAAAGATTCGCTCGATACCCCGAATCCATCCGTCAGCTCGGTCGGGGTTTAATTCTCCAGAGAAAGTTGGAGGGTTACGTTGCTTGAATTCCTGATAACGTCGTGACTCTTCGCTAACTACTAACTGCTGGTTTCTTCCGGCCTCCATTACTTGAGCCATTCTGACTGAGGCTTCTGCCTGAGCCCTAATAGCTTCTAGCACGCTCTGGAGATCGGACTCGGAATGGGATTGTCGCGGCATGATTTCTTCTAATACCTGCATAACCAATGAGTTGATCAGGCTCGTTGAAATGCAAGTTATTATAAGAAATAACGGCGCACAACAGATCATAAGAAAACATCAACACATAGTGGCTGAAGGAAAGGTTTGGGAAGACACAGCAGGCTTAGTCCTCAGGCTTTAATTGGACCGAACTGCTCTGATACCAAAAGTGTAACATCCCGATTTATCAACCTTGCCATGGTTAAGATTAACAACTCGGAACATCACTTTTTTTTTATTTTTATTTTTATACATATACAGAATAGGAATATAGTAAACGGGTAAAACTCAACAAGCCATGACATTAGGTTCCTAATATAATAAATGATGTACTGGGAATACTTATATAGAAACATAACCAAGACATAAAGGTAATATATGTGTACATGAATGGCCCTCTGTATACTGAATTGGACCAATATCTGATGAAAGTGCATGTACAGAATCAAAACCTCAACCTACACTGAGGAGCGCTGCCGCTTACTCAGTGGTACAACTCAAAATGAGGCGACTAACTACTAAACAAAAGAAATCTCCACTATACGACCGCTCGACTGTCTACTGCTGCTCCTCACCCTCTAGTATATCTTCTTCGGGATCCTCCTCCTCTGATGAATCTGCTCCAGGCTCGCCAGGTACATAATCAGGCTCAGGTTCCTCCTCTAGGTCTGAATCCTCTTCCTCGACCGGGTCCTCCTCCGCTGATGGTGGTGGTGGTGGAGATGCTGCTGGAGCTGCGTCATATCGAGGGGCTGGGAATCTTCGTGTGAGATCCGGTAAGAAGAACTGTGTGGTACCAGGGACGTGGTGTGTAACCGAAATCAAGCCGGTCTCTGGGTCGTACGTAGAGAGTCCAAAAACATAAGGTCTACGTGGAGGGGGTGGAAGCTGACCCATCTAGAATTTGACATACGAAAGAAAGAGAGAGTAAGACTCGAGAGTCTTAGTGAGTTGCGTAAAGCACACGGATCAACGTGCTCGTATGACCATTCTAGTCAATCAAAGTAATACTCTTTCTTTTCAAAAGGTGGCACTAGTTCCAAATCTATGAGTCCTTACCTTGATTGATCAAACATCTTAAGGATCCGTTTCTAAGGGAGTCTATGTTTTCACTAGGTTCTCGCATTTCTAGCAACCTACGTAAATATCAACTATAAGGTTGGTTTCACAATTTCCTCGTAGGCCGTACTACGAGTCCACTGGTCCATGCCTCACATTCGATATTTCTTCGTTCGTTGAATTGAAGGTTAGCAGTTTCTCCACTTTTCATGTAAGTGTACACTATAACCCTCGAATTTGTATCCGGTCACAAAAATCCTCGGATTGCAAGTCCGGCATCATGGCCCAGCCATGGAAACTCTAACTCCTCGGATAAAACAATTCGGCATCACGGCCAGGCCGTGGTATCATATGCAAGTCGGGACTATGTGTCCCTCAAATATGCTCTGAGTCCTAGACCGGGAAGTCTTGACCTTGACCACAGCTCCGTTCTCGCCTAAACTTTAAAGGTTCCTTGATTCGGAGGTGTCTCGTGTCAAAGAATCCTCTGCCATCTAGTCCACATGTCCCGTAGGTCCAATGCACCACCATCTAGTCGATTAGATGGCTAATTCCAAGCTAACCAGAAATTCAATCGAACGGATATAACAAGCAGCAGTTATAATTTAACAAACACATGTAGTATCCTCGGGTACTCGTCCAGACAATTCCAGGAATTCCACCGAGTCGTTCATGCAATCCATAATACAATCTCAAGAACAGTACAACCATCATGCATGAGTACAGTCTTATACACTAGCATTACCATTTCACATTATCACTCTAATTTACAGATTCAGTATATAACAGCAGCAGATATCTTGATCACTCGGTAATACTATCGTGTAGTAACATCGTTGCATACCAATAGTAATTATATTTGATTTAGTTATAAGCTTCTCAGTTCTCACAGCACATATATACATATATATACTGGTATTGCCTTGTTCTGTATATTTAATAATACTGCTACTAGTTTAAAGAAATAATTATAAAATTATTTCGTAGTTTATTGATCATAAAAATAAATTAGAGAAATTGGTCTAGTTTTGGTGCACTAGGAATCGACTCAACGCATGGCAGGCTACGACCGCGCAATTCCCAGCGCCCAGCGCCCTGTGCGCCTCGCACGCCCGCGCCCTGCGCTCCCAGCGCCCGCGCACCTTGCGCGCCCTTGGCGCCCCGCGCCGTGCGCTGCGCGCAACGCCTACTCTATGTAGTGCATGAAGTAGTTTCCATGTAACTCCCTAACTCCAATTTCTATCTAAACTATTAAATCTTCTTATCATCATTTATTATTCTTAAGGCTTATGAAATTATGGAATTGGTTAAACAATTATTCAATTCTCAAAGAAAATAGTCACACACACATCTAAGAACCAGTTTATATTTTACTTTTGACATATGCATGCATATAAACATACCACCAGTTACTTTTATATAGTCTCATAAACAATTTGAAGTCAGATTCTTTATCTTTTTAGTTAACATGCCTTGTTCTAACGCATTAATCAGATTCAACACTCAAAGAATCATACAAATTGGATTTGCAAGCATCATAGACATATGTAGGAAAACCAAAAGCCATCAGTTTAGTTTAATCATGGATGAGTTGTATGCATAGTTATGAACAATAACATGTATCAGATTCTATTTTGTTAAAAGAAGAAGAACAGAGCAACTCACTTGTGAAAATGAACGAGGGAACGTAACGAAGAGTTTTGTCTGAATTGATTTTTACAGAGTAACGTGAGTGTTCGGAGTGTTTGTGTCTTTCAATTACACGAAGCTTTTCTAATTATAAAGAAAGCTTTCCCTCCTTCGAAGGAAGCTCAAGCTAGTGGTGGCTCCGTCTCATGGTGCAAGTAGGTGGTGTTACAAGGTGGAGTCAGGGCTAGCAGGTCGTGGCTTCCAGCAAAACTCCGAGGCACCAAAAAGAAGTCAGATGACTTCTCTGCACAAGCCACGTACACTGATACTCCGGGAAAAATAAGATGTGAGTGTTTTATGGTTCCGAGTGGTGTGATGGTGTATATTCACCTATAGGGTGGTCAAGAAAAATGTGTAGGATAGGTGTGGTAAATTCGGTGATAATCGGGTGAGTATGGTTTGACCTATTTTTCTCTTTAATGATACTCAAAGGGTCACTTTATTGTTTAATACACGTATGTAATTATGTTATAAACGTAATAATGATACCTCATACAAAATTATCGCAATAATTATATTGATAATTAGTTGTTAATTTCTAACTAATAATTATTAAATAATATGTTTAAGGCAAGGGTGTTACATTATTCTAGAGCAAAAGTCTGTACATTGGTAGATTGTATAGCATTCTGCAAGTTGAGGCTTGTGGCGAACCTAAGAATGTAGCAAAAGATATCTTGATCTGTGTAATTTGTGCAAAGAATTCAATAGTGGAACTCAATCTTGAAGGAGATTGAAGAACTGGATGTAGGCACCATTTGCGGAACCAGTATAAAATTGGTTTAATTCTCTTACCTTAATCTATTGCATTCATAATTTGCATTTGTTAATCTTTCTTTAATTGTTGAACATAAGATTGAATTTGATTGGATTGATCATAATCTGTGATAATAAGGAAAGGTAAAAAAAGAGTACAGATTTATATTCTTAAAGATTCAAAGAAATAAGTGATAAGGAATCTTTCTGAAATAAAGATTGTTGAATCTTATTAAGTTTTTGATTAACTAGAATTCATTTTAAATTGATTCAAGAAAGGTTTCTAGATTGATAAATCAACGAAATTATGAGAACTAAGTAAAATCGTGTTTCTGAAGAAATAAGATTATGATATTATGTTCATAACAATTATGAAATAATTGAAATCTTATTTTGATTGAAATAATTGTTTACATGTTATTTAAAATGTGTATGAATTAATTTAATATTGTTTGATCATATAAAGGTTGTTCTTGAAACATCAGAAGCTTTACATTAGAAGATTAAAAGTTCATAATCAGAACTGTGTTCTAAAGTGAATTCTGAAGAATATTTCGGAAGATAATTCTGAAGTATTTCTGAAGAATTTCTGAATAAGATTCTGAAGAGTTATTTCTGAAATAAATTATCATTAAAGTTCATAAAGCTGGATTCTCAAGAAACTGATTATTGATGCTTTATGTTAAGTGTTTGTGATTGATAAATCTGCTACACATTGTATTTGATATTAATAAATTTCTGATACATTTCATTAAATCACAAATTACATTTTGACATATTTTGCTTAAGAGTAACATTTCAACAAGTTCAAAAGACTTGATTGATTTGAGATTTGCAGAATATTCATGGTTCTGAAAACCGGACCGGACCGGCCGGTCCGACCGGTTGAACCTGGAATCGGACCCCTGTCCGGTCCGAGTAGACCTTAAAAATCGGGATTCTGAAAACCGGTCAAAAACCGGGAAAACCGGTAAATACCGGTTGAACCGGTCAACTTATATAAAAATAAAAATTTTAATTTTCTAAAATTTACTAACTATTTTATAATAAAATTTAATATATAATACACTTTAATTATTAAAATTAAGGACTATTAAACCTCTAAATTTATCAAATGCTATAAATTTTTACTTTTATTAATATTTTTCATGCACTTTAATTTTTTCTATAGCACATTAATATTTTCACTTTTATTAATATTTTTCATGCACTTTCCCAAGACTTTTAGCTGATTGATGATATGAAGGAAACGAATTAACATACTGTCAATTGTTTCATCCTCTTGCATGCTGAAGGACTCATATTTGTGCACGAGCATGGAGATCTTAGTCTCCTTGACTTCATCATTTCCTTCATGTAGCATGTGTAGCTTTTTGATGAGGAAACGACCAGGGGTGAATCCTCTGAAGTTTCGGATCGTCTCAAAGGAGTGTCCTTCTAGGTAACAAATGGTAGCTTCTCAAGATATGCAGCGGAATTGGATGTTGAAATCAGATTGCACAGCGGAATTGAACTTGAAGAAAGGGTTGGCTTACGGATTAGATCAAGAAATGGAAATGGTTAAGAATGATAAGACGCCACTCAAAAGGAGTTGAGATAAGTCTTGGGAAGACGCCACAAAGAATGTGAAACAACCTTTGATAAGTCTAAAATGTTCTTGAAAGAACAAAAAAGAGATAAACTCTTAATAATATGAAAAGGTCAAATTCTGGTTATCTCTATTTCTTGTTGAACCAAACATATATAGTGAAATTACATATAAGCTAAGCTAAGAGACTTTAATTCACACATTTACTACTGTTGTCGCTAAAAGTAGTTTCAGCTAACTACCAACCGAAGAAACAACAACGTAATGATTCCTTTTACTAGAGGTGATTATGCCGAGAACGAGAATCTTGTCCTCAGCTGTAAGTTCCCCAAATATCTTTAAGAAAGGAATAAGATTTTAGGTGGGAGAAGATAACACAAAGAAATATGGACGAAAGAGGACTGAGAATTGAATTTAATTTACTCTCAACAAACTTGCAAATACACTAAAGATAAGAATGAAATTTTAACTACATCTACTCCTAAACAATTGAAATAACGGTAAGATAAAGACTGAAAATGAATAACAAGATTGCTATGTTGATTTTCGGATCCCTAATCCTAATTAACCGCTCCCTTTATATAGCCCTTATCATCTGACCTTCTTTTACGCTTATCTCGGCTCCACCTCTTGCATTGTGGCTTAGTGCCTCTTCAGCCCTCTTTTTCCGCCTCATTTTCCTCACCCGTATGCTCATTTCCCACTACTTTAGTTGCTCTCCACAAATCTCGCAATCGCCTCAACAATCATTCTTCAGCCGTTCTTCCTTCTAGCCGTAGCCGAACTCATTCCGCTGTAATCATCCGTTTGATCGGCTAACAACCATTTCGACTATTCCTATTCGGCTACATGTCCTCGACTAACGTCTCCTTCGCCTACCAGCTATTTTCTTAGGATAACATAATGCCCCCTTTATATTAATCAGACGTATCCATTCGGCTGGTTCAATATAATCCTCTTATTGTTCTTGCCATTTCGTTTTTGCTGCGAAAAGTGACCGTTAGTCACATCATCCCTCTTTTCTCTTAAATGGTATGTCAGTCTTGTCACATCAATTTATTTTACCCTTTCTTCTCTTCTTCAATACCTTTCACCATTCTTGAGAATTACGAGAAGATACCGAAATTCTTCAACAGTCATGTCTCCTTGAGATGTTGAACTAAGAACAAGAGAATTGTTGAAGCCAATGAAGTGTAGGATTTTTCTGACTTTCTCATAAGGAATGTTTTCCCCGTCAACTTGAAACATTTCAAGAACTGTCTTCTTGAGAGCTTCTTGATCAAAAAATATATGCTCCCCCTTAATGGGACTTTCTTCCTTTTTATGAGGTATCATATGGTCTTCTTGATTTTCAATTACCGAGGGTATTGAACTTGAACAAAGAATATCTTCTTCTTTCTCAGAGTTATCATGTCTGAATGGAACATAACTTTTAAAAAAATACTCATCCACATCAAGAGATGGGTTTTCTTCAAAAAACTTGTCAATATCCGTTGTAATCACGGATGAGAGAGGAGTAGAAGAAGAAGAAGAAGAATCATGTGTGCTTGAATTTACCTTTTTCAACTTAGGAGAGGGTGACTTCTTTTTCTCATTGTCCTTTACATCATCGGCAAAGGTTACTCTTTTTCTCTTCAAGAATGATTTATATGGTAGTTCGAGAGAAGCTTCTGGACAGAAGAATTCAAATCTAGACATGTCCATCTTTTTGTCAACAAAAATTCGAGTGAGTAGCCTTCCATATGGAAGATTCGAATTTGTTGTTCTTGTAGAATCAATCATAAATTCAAAAAGCAATCTTCCAATGTTGACCTTGACTGAGATAAGAAGAAAGAATATTAACATTGATTCTCTTGGGCTCAAGAAGTTGTTTGATTCCTTTGTGGGGAGTAACGCTTCCCTAACAACTTGTAAAAGAATCTTTGCTATTGGTCGTAGATGTTGCACTTTGATAGAAAGAGGATGTATCTTATGATTAGTGCACAAATAGTTGAAACATCTTTTCATCAAGTTTTTCATCAATGAACCATCTAGCCTTGTTGGTTATGATTACACCGCTTTCTTCCAAATCAAAAACACGAATAAATGTGTTTTCAGAGACATTGAAAGGACGACTTCCAATGTTACTAACCCATCCGTAGTGATGATCCAACTTGAGAGAGGAGTAGAATGCCTTGACAGCTGCTGGATAGATTGTTTCATCCTCCATAATCAAAGAAAGTAGATTCTTTTGACTACTTAGAATGTCTTTAAGCTTTGGCATCATTTCAAGAGTCGATTTTTGTAAAACCTTCTCAATGGATATGTCTCTCATAAGAAAGAGTTGCTCAAATCTTTCTTGTGATTCTGAGTTGGAGAATACTCTCTTTTCAGCATCCATACCATATTTGATATTGCAAACAAGTTTCATGATGCTTAAGATTCAATAGGTTGTGTCTGAGGTTGTGTATATGGGTATGTATGTATGTGGTTGCGCAAAAATAGAGAAGAATAGGAGTAGAAAAGAAAACTTTGTTGTGTAAGATGGTTGAGGGATGAAAGAATATATAGATGATGTAAGGAGGGGACTATATTTTTCGAAAATAAGGAAAGAAAAGAGAGGGAAAATCTAAAAAAATATGCAAGGATTTTCCAAGTGAATATCTCTCAAAAATACTCTTGGAAATAGGCATTGTAAATCAAGAAAGAATAAATAATATTTCCCAATATTATCATTTAATTTAAATGACAATAATTTAAGAAAATAAAATTTATTTTTCAAGAGAGAGAGAGAGAGAAATTTCGAAATATATATGTATAGGTAAAAGAGAGGGTAAATCAAAAAGATATGGTGTGGAAATAAGGATATGTAATTAATTTCCATAAAAGATCTCCTTCACTAAATCTAGATTTACTCTAGATAATATCCATTTAAATCCAAATAAGAATAATCTTAATTTTCAATATCATTATTTAAATAATAAATAACAATATTTGAAAAATTAAAATATATTCACCATTAATATCAATGTGGGGCGCAAATTAGGTCCAATATGGCTCCACTTGGATTTTAATTTTTCTTCCATGAGGCCCATGTAGAGGCATGTGAGGCCCATTTAATTTATCAAAGCCCATAATTAATTTTTGAGGCCCAATCATCTTGGCACAAGCCTTTACAGCTTGCATGAGGCCCAAAGCCCATCAGTAGTTCGAGGCCCAGTTAAGGCCCAAAACCCGTATGAGGCCCGAGGCCCATACGAAAGCCCATCAACTTTCTTCAATACTGGTGGTCTTCATGCATTAATTAATAATACTGTACACCCGGTTTCTTCAGAAGGTCTTCAAATGAGGTTCAGAAAAATTTTCCGAAGCTCATATGTCTTCAAAAATAGTCTTAAAAAAATCTTCAAACTCTTGAGACAAAACTCAAGGTCTTCAAAAAAATCTTCTTACACTTGAGACAAGCCCAAGGTCTTCAAAAAGTCTTCAAACACTTGAGACAGGCCCAAGGTCATCAAAAGTCTTGAAATTTGGCCCATCATGAAGATAGGGGGCGCAAATTGTGTCTTCATAGGTCTTCAGTTGACTTTTTGTTGACTTCTGTAGTGGTTGACTTTTCTGTTGACTTCTGATTGTTGGTCTGTTGATTTTTCTTCATCTTCTAGAATACTTACCAACTTTTGGATTTTTTCCCCCATTAAAACCATAAAATGCATTAATTCTACAAACATGCAAAGAGAAACAATAATTCCAACGTTGTCCTGTTATCTGGATTATTAGGGGAAATCGTAGGGATCCTACGATTTCAGTTCAACTCATTTTGTCTCTTGAAATCGTACGGATCCTACGATTTCAGCACAATGCATAACGTCTCTAGAAATCGTAGGGATCCTACGATTTCAGCTCAAATCATTTCCATTGAAATCGTAGGGATCCTACGATTTCAACGTGCTATATAAAGCCCTCATTCCTACGATTTCACTCGCATTTCCCTTCTCTCTCTTCATTTCTTGGCGCATCTCTCTCTCTAATTTCTCAAAGAAATTTAATTTGAGTTGATACTAGTAGTTCCCGATGGCACAAGAAAATTTCGGAGTTACGTCACCGTTTCATATTGCACGGAAATTAGCGGCTGTGGTTAGTTATTTTTAATTTATATGTTGATAATAATATGCTTTAGTGATTATTAATTTAACTGTTAATAGTAACATTATGTTTTATTTATATTAACTATTATAATTTAACTATTAATAATTTATGCTTTAGTTTATTAATTTAATTTAACTATTAATAATTTATTTTTAGTGATTATTAACTTAATTTAACTGTTAATAGTAATAATATGTTTTAGTTATATTAACTGTTAATAAAATAATTCTTTAGTTTTTTTAAATTTAGTTTAGGGTTTAGGGTTTAGCGGTTAATAATATGCTTTACTTATTATTAATTGAATTTAATTGTTAATAATATATAATATGCTTTAGTAATTATTAATTTAATTTAACTTTTAATAATTTATGCTTTAGTTATTATTGATTATTAATTTAATTTAACTGTTAATAGTAATATTATGTTTTAGTTATATTAACTATTAATAAAATAATTCTTTAGTTTTTATAAATTTAATTTAGCTGTTAATAATAATATGTTTTAGTTATTATTAATTGAATTTATTTTTTAATTTTATTCGTTAGCCTCCACGTGTGCTACGAGTTAGATCTTGTGGCGCACCTAGGCCACACCCTTTACTAGAGTATCATTTACGAGCAGCCGGTTTTTGGGAGGTAGCACAGTTATGTCATCGTACATTCGACTGTGACTACGGTCTTGTTAGCGCTTTGGTTGAGCGTTGGCATCCAGAGACTCATACCTTCCACCTACCATATGGTGAGGCTACCATCACTCTTGAGGATGTAGCATTGCAGCTCGGTTTACGGATAGATGGGAAGCCAGTTTCAGGTTGCATCGGTCATTGGCCGGAACACCACCAGGGGCGCGACATCTGGGATTTCTGTCAGTCTTTACTCAGTGCTATCCCCCCTGTTGAGCAGCGTGACGGGAGTTCTATTAGTATTCCTTGGTTCGAGACACAGTTTCCAGAGGCGCAGTTAGTTGCTTCTGCGTCTCCGGTGGTGATCGAGCGGCATGGCAGAGCTTACATTATGAGACTTATCGAGGGCTTTCTGTTCCCCGATAAGTCTAGTGCTCGTGTTCACCTGAAATTTCTACCATTGCTCGAGGATTTCAGGAGATGTGGTCAGATGTGTTGGGGAGGCGCTGTTCTTGCGTGTTTGTATAGGACTATGTGTCGAGCGACGAAGTACACAGTGACTGACACTGGTTCTTGCTTGTCATTGCTTGTTTCATGGGCGTACTATCGCATCCCAACACTACGACTGGCACATTTTGATGATCTTTTCTTTCCGCTCGCTGGGAGGTACAATCTTTGTTGCATTATATTACATCTAATTTAATGTAGTACTCAGTATTGTCCTACATATCTAATTGTGTACATATGTTTGAGTTGCTTAGGTGGGGCGGTCTCCGGTCATCTCGCGGAGATAATAGTGCACGGTTGGTGCAGTATCGACGGATACTGGATTTTATATCTATGGATGGGGTAAGTGTCACATTGTTTAAATGTTTGTTCATATGTTTCTATGTAACATTGTGCCATATTCTTCATCGTCATTAATCTAATGTTGAGTGAAACATTTGTGCAGTTCCGATGGACACCATATTCTGACATGGACGTCATGCAGATTGTTCCGGATCATGTCCAGCAGCACTCTGTGCTATTTCGTTCAGTTATTCCGTTGCTTTCGTTCGAGATAGTAGAGTATCATCAGCCTGATCGTGTGTTGAGGCAGTTCCATATGATGCAGCATATCCCATCTCCTCCGGCTGACCTCAGCCGCATTCATGGCATTGATGGGAGAGGACGTCTCTCGAGATGGTGGCCGAGGGAGCACAGAGATTATTATGATATATGGGGAGATCGATACGATCGTGTGTTCACTGGGATGATGACACATGATTATCGTCCTTCAGTAGAGTATCTTCAGTGGTGGTCGTTGAGTGCGTTTAGATATCTAGGCGGAGGTCCCCCTGGCCCAGACGAGATCCCTCCAGGGTTGCCTGATGGAGTTGGGCTTGGTGCAGGTCCTCAGATTCCACACCCACCAGCAGCCCCTGATAGGAGACGTGCACGCACGAGAGCACAGACGGGCACACGTCAGAGCAGACGCGAGTACCCTATTGGGACTGCTGATGTGGGTGATCATTTTATTCCGCGCCAGACTCAGACCCAGACTCAGACCCGGACTAGCACGCAGATACCACATCAGTCCATGTTGCCACCGCAGTCCCAGTTGCCACTGCAGTCGCAGTTGCCACAGCAGTCGCAGGTGGGACCGGATACGCAGACAGAGATGAACTTTGACTCTAGGGTAGCTGCTGGAGGATCTATGTTTTTTGCTGGATTATCGTCAGAGTGGAGGAGTGGTCCTGGCGAGAGCTTGCGCGATGCACCTGGATCGAGCTCGCAGGCTGCAGCAGGGGGAGACAGTGATTGTTATAGGCCGATGATGGAGTCAGAGGACGATATTAGTATATCCATCACTGATGATGATCTTGATATGTTTGATGCATATCTTCGTCGACAGCTCCATAGCGGTGGCGATGTTAGTACCCCAGCATGAGCTGCTCACTTGGACCTGAACCAGGCATCGTTTGATATTATGTCTGGTACACCTCCATCTGTGTTACATGGAGCGCCACCACATCCAGAGCCACAGCCAGAGGCAGAGCCAGAGGCACAGCCACAGCCACAGCGACCTAGGCGCCAGATCAGGCGGCGTACTTGTCTCACGGGCTCATATATTGTACCACATCCGACGAGGGATAGAGGCGATTGATTTTTATTTTGTTTTATATGTATTTGTATTTATTTGGGTTACATACTTATTGTATATGTATTTTATTTTTATTTTGTTTTATATGTATTTGTATTTATTTGGGTTACAGACTTATTGTATATGTATTTTATTTTTATTGTTTTATATGTATTTGTATTTATTTGGGTTACAGACTTATTGTATTTGTATTTTAGCTTGTTGTTTCGGAATATGTATTTGTATTTATTTTATTATATGTTTACTTTTTGTATTTTTATTTTTATTTTGATGCACACAATACGTTACCAAATCGTTGGAATCCTACGAATTTTATGCACACAAAACGTTTACAAATCGCAACAATGCAACGATTTCAGTACGCAGGAAAAGTTAAGAAATCGCAACAATCCTACGATAATAATGGATACAAAACGTTAAGAAATCGCAGCAATGCTACGATTTCAATAAAGTACTACTTTTATAAATAACACAACTCAGATGTTACGTTTGCACACATCACTAACACTTAATTCTATTAATGATGAATTTTTCTCCACCCATAGAACATATTCCTTACAATGTAACGGTGGTATGGATAAGATCTGAAACTGAAGAAAAAACTGTAAGTATTTTTTCATACATTAATTAAATACAAAATTCAGTTAACATTTGATAATTTGTGTTAATTTGTAGGAACTTACACCGTCATTTGCACAAAAATATCGAAGACGGTTACCTAGTCAAATCAAATTGAAAACACCGTCCGGAAAAGAATGGCAAATAAAATGTGCAAAAAGAGGTGACAAGGTATGGTTCACAGACGGTTGGAAGGATTTTGTACAACATTTTAAAATGTGTTATGGTTACACGATATGACTCCACTATGATGAAGAAAATACATTTGACGTTGAGATATTTGACGAAAATGAGTTTGAAGTCTCGTACGACTCTGAAGGAGATGAAGGAGACACTAGTTTAGCTGACGACTAACTTAGTTTTATATATCTTCCTAAAATATGGTTTATTTCGTTTTTTAAATTTCGTTTATATCGCTAGTTTTCGTTTATTTCGTTTTTTAAATTTCGTTTATATCGCTAGTTTTCGTTTATTTCATTTTTTAAATTTTGTTTATATCGCTAGTTTTCGTTTATTTCGTTTTTTAAATTTCGTTTATATCGCTAGTTTTCTAAATTGTACGTTATATTTGAATCAATGTATTTAATTTCTATGGTTTAATTTCTAGGTTAAATTTGATTAAATGTAGAGCAAAAGGAATAATAGACAACAAATAAAAAAGTAAAACTGCAAACAAACATCAATAACAAGTATCAACAACCACAGTGGACAAATATCACAAGTCGTCTAAGAAGGACCAGCAGAAGATGATGCCCGCAGAGTTGGGCATGTCTTGCGAGTATGACCAGGATTCCTGCATATCCCACAACGTTTTGGATGATTTTCCTCCGTCTCGTCCATGCCGTTTCGAATCCTGGTGGATACTGGACGTCCCTCTGTTGCCCTACGAAGAGATGGATCTGGCCGGATGTATGCACCATCGTACTGTGGCCAGAAATATTGATCGGGAATGGCAGTAAACTCGTGTTGATACACATTGAACACCCAATCCATGCTGTAACATTGGTGGGTATAGGTACCCCACTGCACACGAGCATCAGCACATGCAGCTAAAGCGTGACAACAAGGATAATGTAGCGCCTGAAAACCCCCACAATCACATGTTCTGTTATGGAGGTTGACCCTATAAGTGTGACCAGTCTCGATCTCAGACACCATAAAAGAAACATTATCTCTGGTCAGAGCAGTCACTGTCATACGACCGATCTTCTGGCTAGACTCCTGGATCGCCCTCAAAAGATGTTGTGACCACCTATGACCACCCGCAATCTGTCCTTGTGCTTCTCTTCCTTTTTTGACAAATAAATGTGCCAAACGATAATATGTCGCTTGCACAATAGCAGTGATAGGCAGATTACGGGTTCCCTTCATTACAGCATTGATGCATTCAGAAAGATTTGTAGTCATGTGTCCAAACCTGTGACATTTGAAGAATGTTGATGACATATTAAGTAAAAATAACGAAAACAATGCAACAATATTCCTTATTAATAAATGTTATACCTGCGACCCTCATCAGCATATTGGGCCCACTTAGACCGAGGAATACGGTCCACCCAAGTACACATAGCTGCACTCTCATCCCTCAGTTGTGAGAAGTAATATAAAAAATCTCGCTCAGACTTTGCGTATGCAGCATTGGTCAGTATTCTCTTTGCATCTTTGTTCTTAAATTGCAGCGCAAAGTTAGCCACAATGTGTCAAATGCAATAAGCATGATATGCTCTCGGAGGTTGCCATCCACTTCCTTCTGCATTCAAAGCAGATTTTATAGCACCGTGTCGGTCAGAAATAACCAAAATACCATCCTGTGGGGTGACATGTTGTCGTAATAAAGTCAGAAAAAATGACCATGCTTCCCGTGTTTCTCCTTCAACCAAGGCAAACGCAACAGGCAATATGTTTGAATTCCCATCTTGGGCAATTGCCATCAACAACACCCCATGATATTTGCCATAGAGATGGGTCCCATCAATAGATATAAAAGGCTTGCACCACTTGAATGCTTCTATACATGAAGGATAAGTCCAGAATACACGGTGAAACATTACACAACTACGATCAACCAAATTACCCACATAATAAGGTTTAGTTTGCAATGAAAATATGGTACCTAAGGAAAAGCAATATGCATTTTTGTAACATTAGCAATTCATCATAATACCCAACAAATACCAAATATGTAACTTAAATCGCAAAACACACGCACAAAATATATTGTACCTGGCATGAACTGTTGAACACCCAACAACCACCTAGGGAGTTCATTGTATGATTGTTCCCAATCTCCATATATTTTTGCAATTGCTCTCTGTTTCGCAAGCCAAGTTCTCTTATATGATATTTTGAAATTGAATTTTGACTCCACTGCACCTTGCAAAACTCTTACTGGAACATTAGCGTCATTCTTGACCATAGGAAAAATTAAATCACATACCACTGTGCTGTCCAGCTGAGGGTGAACCTGCAAGATTTGTTCAAAGACACAAGTATGTAGTGCAGTGTACTTTCGGACCTCCCAATTGCCTCTTTTTTTCCTATAGCTCATACGTATGCTCCAATTGCATCCATCACCAAACTTTACACATCTCCCATGATATTTAATGTGGTCAGATTCCCGGACCTTGTATTGAACACGTCTCTTTATACTATAATTCTTCACGGCATACACTGCTGATTCCTTGTCTGGAAAAATCTGACCAACGAAAAATTCAGTCTCCCCATCTGAAGTTCCAGATTCTACTGAAGGTTGTGTAGAACTATGGGGGGCCTCTGCATCCAAATTCAAATTGGTGTAATGTTCAGGGACACCACGCATCATACTTGCGGTCCTAGACTGGTGCACATGTCCACCACGTGCTTGTGAATGCACAGGCTGAGACTGTGGGAGAACATCAGGCTCTGCAACAACCTCTTCATCACTCAGTTGTTGTAATAAAACATCCTCAGTGTGCAAATCGTCATCATCATCATCATCATCTCCCCTAATATCGACTCCTTCATCAGCAACATAATCTATGTGTTGGAACTGAAAATTATTCTGAACTGGAGAAGGTTCAACATTCACTGGTTGTGCAATTTGAATTGCAAGATCAATGTGTCCATCCCCTATAAATATAGACATTCAATAGATAATACATAAAACAAACAAAAAATAATAATTAATCTAATAATATAATTATTATAATTTTCAAAGCAAAAACAATAATTTATTAACTCCTATGTACCTCCTAATACAATATGAAATAAAAAAATAGAATTAAACTAAACTATTGCTACATTTAAAATTAAACTAAACTATTGCTACATTTAAAATTAAACTATGCTAATACAATAATTTGGTTGATCGTAGTTGTGTAATGTTTCACCGTGTATTCTGGACTTATCCTTCATGCATAGAAGCATTCAAGTGGTGCAAGCCTTTTATATCTATTGATTTTCATCCACTACATAGTTAGAGTTCCAACTCATAAGAGGCTGAGTCTCAAACAACATGATGCAGAAAGAGAGAAATAGAAGGATATATAAGAGGATTGTGTTAAGAGTGAAGAAATTAAGATAGGGGATACGAAAAGAAGTTGTTTATATAAACATACATATACATATAAATGATATATGATGTGAGGAAGTACAAGTAGTAATGGTAGTGTAATGATTATGAATCATTGGGAATAAAGGAGGAGGGTACTAATTTACATGGGAGAATGTGAGAGCCGTCTTCCATGAATGAATGCATTTAAATTGTAAATTTGAGAGTTACAAGATTTAATTTAATTGCAAAGGCCATGTTTAATCTCAGCCATTGAAAATAATCACTTTTTGTATGTGTTTTCTTTTTTACAATTTTTCTTCTATTTATGTTTTAACAAAATAGAGAAATTAAAAAAGAAAAAGAACAATATAATCTGTACTAATTTGGGTCTGTTCTATTTCATTAAAAGAACTGATTTTGGAAAGAAAAAAAGTTGATTTTGATGTTGTGGGCAGGGCAGGGCAGGGCAGAGCAGATCCTTTGATCCGCTTGCTTCATCTTAGATAAGCAAGATGATTAGGCCTACTAATCTCTGATTTGTAGCCTAGCCAATCATAAAACTGTGCTACCTACACCTGCATTAATTGCATATATAGACTACCTCTCTTGTGAATTTGGCTCAAAGTAATCTTTTATTTGAAAATAAACAATTCACTTGTTGAAAATTCCAGTAGCCAATATCCAGATATATCAGTATTATCATTATTATGCTTTAGTGGCTATGAGTTATTCAGTGTGATATGTATGATATATAGTATTTATTAATTAACAACTTTAATTTTGTGCAGGATATTATATATTTATGTGTTCTACATTACTAGAATTTTGATTTAACTAGAGACTGTGTTTAGAAGAACCCAATCCTCAGTTATTCAATGGATGAGGCGCATCTATATCTAAGGGGAGATGTGTTTGGACACTGATTATAGGAAGTTTCTGTAAACTTAATTACTATATTTTTAAACTTTACTCATTTGAAGATATTAATTCAAAAAATAATTAAGCAATAAAATAAAAAAAGAAAAGTTGAAATAATTAAGCAATAAATTATTTTACTCATTTGAAGATATAAATTATACTTACCTGCTATGTTTGCGATATCATTATCATCTTCTTCATCAGAACTGATATCTCCTCCAGTAACATTAGCAGGAGCCACAGAAGGTGATGCACGTGCAGGATTTGGTACGGATCCGTGTGAGCTGATCGTGTCTTCTAACACGACAAATAGCTCTATAGCTCTAATTTCTGGAAAAGTATTGTGAGAGAAAAACATTCTACGAATATCCCTATCGTCCCGCAATTGCTGACATCCAAACTCCACCCTACCAAGACCAATTGTAACTGGCACTCGATAGAACAATTGACTGATTTTTTTCAGGTTCTCAACTCTTAATTCTTCAACCAATTGACTCAACAGCTCAGCAAAAGTAACTGATTCATTAAGAATGAAACCAATAGTACTGGGTGATTTGAAAATTACACTACCCCGACTATTAGTTTCAATTGATCCTTGGTGATGTATGAGTGCATAATGTGAATTTTCAGCCATGGTTCTATATCAAGTAATGGCCGGGGATGGTCTTTTTTATAAACACATTTATAAGGGAAATCGTAGGATCCCTACGATTTTCCCTAAGAAACCTAAAAACAGGACATCGTTGGAATTAATGTGTCTCTTTGCTTGTTTGTAGAATTAATGTATTTTATGTATTTAAATGGGGAAAAAATCCCCAACTTTTGGGGAATACTTAAAGCTTTTTAATTTTCAAAAAGATTTTCAAAAAAAGTTTTTGAAAGCTCTTTAGGTTAAGTAAACCTTTAAGCGTGCTAAAACGATCTTCAGCTAAAGGTTTCGTAAATATGTCAGACACTTGATCTTCCGTATTCACAAACTTTAACTCAATATCGCCTTTCTGCACATGATCTCTAATGAAATGATGTTTAACATCAATATGTTTAGATCTAGAGTGCTAAATGGGATTCTTAGCCAAAGCTATTGCACTTGTGTTATCACACATAACGGGAATTTTATCATACCTGAGATTGTAGTCAAGTAGTTGATTTCTTACCCATAAAATTTGTGTAACACATCCAGCAGCAGACACGTATTCTGCTTCTGCGGTTGATAGTGCAATGGTATTTTGTTTTCTGCAACTCCATGTGATGAGTGCATCCCCAAAGAACACACAACATCCACTGGTGCTTTTTCTGTCAACCCGGTCTCCGGCGTAATCAGCATCACAGAAACCTGTAACCACAGAGGAGATACCTTTCTTGTACCAAAGGCCAAGATTAGTAGTACCTGCCAAGTATCTAAGAATACGCTTGACTGCAGTTAGGTGAGACTATTTTGGACAAGATTGAAATCTTGCACAAATGCCAACACTTAACTGTATGTCAGGCCTAGATGCAGTTAAATAAAGCAGGGACCCGATCATACCTCTGTAGGTGCTTTCAGACACCTTTTCTCCTTCTTCATCCTTGTCAATGACTTGTGATGGATGCATCGGAGTTTTCATGGGACTACACTTGTCCATTAAAAATCTTTTGAGAAGTTCTTTGGTGTACTTTTCTTGATGTATGAAGGTTCCATCAGCTTGTTGCTTGATTTGAAGTCCTAGGAAGAACTTCAATTCTCCCATCATACTCATTTCGAACTCCCCCTGCATTAGATCTGCAAACTTTCTACATAGAGATTCGTTAGTAGCACCGAATACTATATCATCAACATAAATTTGCACAATTAATAAATCAGAGTTATCAGTTAAAGTGAAAAGAGTTATGTCCACTTTTCCACGAGTGAATCCATTCGTAGTCAAGAAGCTACTAAGTCTATCATACCAAGCTCTAGGAGCTTGTTTAAGACCGTATAACGCTTTAGACAAACGATAGACGTGCTCAGGATAGGTTTCACTGATAAAACCTGGTGGTTGCTTGACGTAGACCTCTTCACTGAGGACACCATTAAGGATTGCGGATTTTACATCCATTTGATATAGCTTTATTCCTTTATGAGCAGCGAATGCAAGAAGCATCCTAATGGCTTCTAGTCTTGCAACTGGCGCGAAGGTTTCGTCGTAGTCGATTCCTTCTTGCTAATTGTATCCTTGTGCCACGAGTCTTGCTTTGTTTCTCATAACCTTTCCGGATTCGTCCAACTTGTTGCGGAACACCCACTTTGTGCCAATAATCGTTTTGCCCTTGGGTTTCTGAACAAGCTTCCAGACTTCATTCTTCTCAAACTGTTCGAGTTCTTCTTCCATGGCTTCCATCCAACTGGGTTCATCCAATGCTTCTTGAACTGTCTCAGGTTCGATTTCTGAAACAAGTGCGGCATTAGATTGAAATCTCATGGATCTTCTTGTTCTTATCCCATGAGATGGATCGCCAAGAACTTCGTTATCTCTAACAGCCTTGAGATCGTTTATTCCGATCTTTCTTCTTAGAACGGGTTCTTGAACTTCAATAGACTCAACTTCTTGAGGAGTAGAGGGTTATTGAGCTACAACGACTCTTGGTTCATCTCCCCCTGAATCGGGTGATTCCTTCATAACTTGATGATCATCTTCTTCAATAGATACTTGATCATTACTTTCACAACCTTTGGTTGAGATAGTTAGATCCTTCATTCTTTCTTCGATGTCATCTAGATTATGTTGGATGTCTTGCTTTAGTTCCTTGAACTTGATATGGATGGTTTCTTCTACTGTCTTCCTTCGCTTGTTGTAAACCCTGTAAGCTTTAGAGACAGAAGAATATCCTAGAAACACTCTGTCATCGGATTTGGAATCAAACTTTGACAGCTTGTCCCTTGTGTTCAGGATAAAGCAAGGTGAACCAAAGATATGGAAATATGATATATTGGGTATTCTTCCTTTCCAAAGCTCATAAGGAGTTTTGTTGAGACTTTGCCTTAAGAAAACACGATTTTGAATGTAGCAAGCTGTGTTGACAGCTTCTGCCCAAAAACCTTTTGATAAACCGCTTTCCAAAAGCATTGTTCTAGCCATCTCAATGAGGCTTCGATTCTTTCTCTCAGCTACTCCATTTTGTTGTGGAGTTCTAGGAGAGGAAAATTCGTGAACAATACCAAGATCCTCACAAAGATTTTCAAAAGCATGATTTTCAAACTCACCTCCATGATCAGAACGAATGGTGGTGATGCGAGAACCTTTTTCGTTAGAAACCATTTTCGCAAATGTTTAAAACTTTGAAAATGTCTCATCCTTAGAAGCTAAGAAAATTACCCAGGTGTATCTACTGTAGTCGTCAACTATGACAAGGCAATAATATTTGCCCGCAAGCGAAGCCTGTCTTGTAGGACCAAAGAGATCCATTTGAATTAGCTCAAGTGGTCTAGTAGTAGAGACTACTTTCTTACTTTGGAAAGAAGCTTTGGTCTGCTTTCCCTTCTCACAGAAATCACAGGTTGTATCCCTGTCATAGCGGATCTTGGGAAGCCCCTTGACCAAATCTTTCTGAGATAACTCGGAAAGTAACTTCATGTGGGCATGACCCAACTTCTTGTGCCAAAGCCACTTGTCATCCTCAAAGGACGCTAAGCATTTCATATCTTGATCCAAAAGGTCCACAAGATAGATGATATAGGTGTTGCCTAGTCTTCTTCCCTCGAGAACAACTTTACCCGTCTTCAGATCAATGACGCTACAAGATTTGGCTAGAAACTCAACCTTTAAGCCTTTGTCACAAAATTGACTAATGCTTAAAAGATTGTGAGTCAAACCATCAACAAGCAATACCTCAGATATTTTATGATCATCGGACTTACCAACATTTCCCTTGCCGACGATCTTGCCCTTAGCTCCATCACCGAAACGCACTGTTCCTTTCTTCTTTGGTTTAACATCTTTGAACCAGTGCTTGCTTACGGTCATGTGCCTTGAGCACCCGCTATCCAGGTACCACTTTTCATCCAGCCACTGGTGTTGTGGCTCTTGATGGTTGATCTGCGCTTGAAGTTCCTGCATTCACAGATGAAGTATTTTTAGGTACCCATACCTTCTTGGGTCCTTTCTTGTTAGCCTTCCCAGCATCTGGTTTCGGCTTTTGAGACTTCCACGTCTTTTTAGGTTTTCCCTTCCACGTGCCACCCTTGGCTTTGGAGGTAGTTCCTTTTTAAGAAGTGGACATTTCTCTCTACCGTGTCCATGTTTAAAACAGAAAAGACAAGTAGGGATTGGCTCTCTGTCTATTGGGGGTATCAAAGTATCCTCATGAAAGACTGGAACATATCCAAGACCTGTATGATCTTTGTAAGGTTTTTGACCTCCTAACAATAGATCGAGCATCTTAGATCCGTTAACCATTCTTTCAAGATCTTTTAGGAGAAGCGCATTAGTCTTCTGTGCATGGTACATGGCTTCCTCAGCCTTCTCCACAAGCACAGAAGCTTCTGTCTCTAGAGATTGCCAGCCCTCATACAGTTTATCTTTACTGTCCTTGATTTCTTGACATTCTCTTTATAGTTCCTCCTTTTGAGATCTTAATGACTTATTTTCTGATTCAAGGTTTTTCAAAGCTTTTTTATTCATCAGAAAATGAGTCGTCAGATTCTTTGAATCCTCTAACAGTTCATCATAGAGGTCCGAGAGTTCCTCATACGATGGTGCCGAGTTTTCAATACATACCTCATATTCATCTTTATCAGATTCTGAGTCTGTATCATATGAAGCATCTGCCATGAAGCAGAGGTTTGCTTCTTCTTCTTCTGTGTCTTCGTTTTCTTCATATTCATCAGAATCGGAGTTGTCACTCCATGTGGCTGCAAGAGCCTTTTTCTTCTTGAAGAACTTCTTCTTCGACTGCCTATGTTTAGGACAATCGGTCTTGAAGTGGCCTTTTTCGCCACATCCGAAACACGTTGTGTTATCGGTCTTTGTCTTGTTCTTCTTATCCTTCTTAAAGAAGGCTTCTTTATTCTTCTTAGATCTGTTCTTCCAAGCCCTTGACATTTTACGCACGAGCATGCTCATGTTTTCTTCGTCAAGGTCTTCATCTGTTTCTTCGTCTTCATCTTCTTCAACCTTTAGCGCTTTCTTCTTAGTCTTCAAAATCTTCTTAGTTGTAGATGTCTTGAGCGCTAAAGGTCTTGATCTTGATGTTGTTGGTTCTTCTTGAGCTTCAAGCTCAATTTCATGAGTCTTAAGAGACCCAATCAATTCATCCAAGCCTAACTTAGTTAGGTCCTTGGCTTCTTGAATAGCGGTGACCTTAGGTCTCCACTTGGTAGTAAGACTCCGAAGAATCTTTCTAACCATTTCAGCGTTTGAATACGTCTTGCCAAGAACTTTCAATTGATTAACAATATGTAAGAATCTTGTAGCAAGAGTATCAATGTCTTCGTGTTGATTCATCTTGAAAGACTCGTACTTATGTACAAGCATGGAGATCTTCGTTTCTTTGACTTGATCTGTGCCTTCATGTAGGGTCGCTAAGCAATCCCATATTTGCTTTGCAGTTTCACAAGACACAATTTTATCATATTCAGCTTTAGGTAAAGCACATAGAATAATATACTTAGCTTTCTTGTTTTGTTGCACTTGAGCCTTTTGTTCTTCAGTCCATAGTTTCTTTGGGCCGAAGGGTATAGGATTGTCACCGACTTCAACGATGTCCCAAAGATCTAGACTTGTGAATTGAATGAACAATGTCATTCGATCTCTCCAGTATGCGTAGTCATCACTGTTGAACATAGGTGGTCTATTTGTGGAGGTTCCATCAGCAATATACGCGTTGTTGTTTGCTGCCATGGTCCCTTGAATCTTTCCTTGACACTGTTAAGTGCTCAACCCCAAGGTCGAGCTCTGATGCCAATTGAAGGTAGTGAAACGTGAGAAAGGGGGTTGAATCACGTTTCAACTATAAATCCTGTTTCTGAAAATTACTTAAAAATAAAGATCAAGTATAAACTTGTCTTGCACAGCGGAAACAATTGTTAGTAAATAAACAGAAACTTAGCCTATAGACAAGGCTATAATAGATCTTGAAAATATATTTACTTTCAAGCTCTTCTAAATGATAAAGGTTAAAACTTTAACCTTCAACACTTAGACAAAATATGATGATGATTTCGCAAATGCTATGTGTGTGTATGCAATGATAAATTGTAAAAACAATAATAATAAAAGAGTAAGGGAAGAGAGAAAGCACACACAGAAATTTTATACTGGTTCGGCAACGTGCCTACTCCAGTCCCCAGGATACACCTGAGAGTTCACTATCACCACCAACACTAGGTGGAATTTCCTGCCTCTGCTACACCACAAAGGACTTCAACCTGCACCTTCACCAAGGTGACTCACTGCCTTTGAAAACCACAAAGGACTTCACCTGCACCACAACTAGGTGACTAACTGCCTCTGGCCAACTCCAAAGGACTTCAATCCTTGCCTTCAACACCGAAGGACTTTCTACCCTTGCCTTAGACCCTCTAAGGACTTCTTGCCTCACAAAAAATAAGGACTTTGTATAAAAGATGTGGTTTTTACCAATCAAGAACTTAGATGCAACTAAGTTTGAACCTTGATGGATTTTTCTCTCAAAGAATAACTAGCAAAGCTAGGATAAACAACAAAAGCTCACTCTTTTTAAGAATTACAACCTTTACCCAAATAAAAATAAGAACTTGAGGTTTAGAGGTTGAAGATGAAGAGAAATTAGGATTAATTTCGACAGCGTTTTGGCACTTGTAAGCTTGGGTAGTCTCTTGCATTCTTGGGCATTGAGGTCTATTTATAGGGAAAATAGCACCTCATTTTCGAAATTCATGTGTATGATCTCCACCCTTGGTTAGAATTTTAAATCTCTTGATCCAATGGTGAGAATTGCTTGATATGATTTGAAATTTGATCTTCCAAAAATAGAAAATCAAATAAGAGGAAGTTTCATCTTGGCCATTGATTCAAATAATTCCCTTTAATCCAAAGGTTATTATTTGATCTTAAATGTGGAAACTTTGTAACCAAGAATTAGAAAAGAGGAAACTTCATCTCAGCCCTTGAATTTGAATTTGAATTTGTGCCTTAATCTTGTGGTGTGCATTGCTTCATCAAATTTTCACAAAATCTTGCAAAAATGCAAGCAAGTTTGCGCCACTTTTAGGAGAGAGAGAAGCTAGGGTTTTAGCTTTTCTTGCTCCACAAGTGTGCCTCCATGTTGGTACGAATTAGGATTTCACAATTTCTCATTTTTTGAAAATCCTAAATCACCAAACATGGTCTTCCAGGGAATCTTCTAAATGTAGATTCTTGAATCTTGAATATTCTTGAATCTTGAATCTTGAATCTTGAGGCTTGAGATTCTTCTGGAATCTTGAGATTCTTCGGGATCTTGATAGAATCTTCGGGAATCTTCTAGAATCTTCACAGAATCTTCGGGAATCTTCTAGACTTGAGAATCTTGATAGAATCTTTTGAGGTCTTCTAACTTCGTGTAGAATCTTCAACAGAATCTTCTGGTCCTGCATGGAATCTTCAGGGAATCTTGTAGATTCAAATAGAATCTTTAGGAGGCTCACAGAATCTTTTTAAAGTGTCCGTAAAAAAATTCTGTTACTTAAATGCAAAATATATTCTAGAATAAATTCTAGATAATTATTTTTATTTAATAATTTGCATCTAAATTTCCATACAAGATTTTTCTAGATTTCCCACATATATATATATATATATTTCGAAAATTATTATCATATATTGTGTAAAATAGAGATTTAATTTTGTTTCCCTATTTTATATATAATTTCGAAATTTATGTGTATATATATATATTGTGCATCAATATTTAAATAGAGATATTTTATAAAGATGATTCTCTATTTAATTTCATGTATTTTCCATAAATAAATTTTTAGGAAATCTTAGAGTCTTCCAACCAAACTTTCCTTAATTAGAAAAGCTTTGACTTGGTCTTCAAAAAATTAGGGTAACTTGTATTCCAAGCATATATGTTGCGCCACTTTTGATGCTCATGGTGGTCAAGATGTGTCTTTTTATTTTGTCAAATAAATTAGATCCTAAAACACACTTAACAAACCATTAGTCCAACCAAATTAAAACTTTTATTTTAATTTAGAAGTTTATCAGTCAAAACCTTCAATGATGAGGTAAAGGGTTCTTGGAGCTAACATCAGGTTAAGGTATGTATCCTTCTTTCCTTTACTTTTCACTTCATCTATCCCCTTCTTATCCACAATGACCTTTTCTTTCTCTTGTAGGCTTCACAACCACAATTAGGCTCCACCAGCGCCACGATCATACTTGATGAAGAGGCCACACCTTCTCCTTCTCCAGAATCATCGCTTTCAAAATCCAAGTCCATAGTATCCACAACGGTTCCTAGCCCAGAGAATCCTCAGCCAAATACCCTGGACGTATCTCCTCTTGAAATGGTGGTTGTTGAGGATGGTAAAATGGACGAGTATTTCTCTGCCCCATTTATTCAAGAGACTCCAGGGTATTCTCCTTCAACACGGCTGATGACAAGAGTTCAGACCATTCTACCAGCCGCTGATCTCCCAGAACCCTCTGTCCTTATTGAGCTCCAGAACAAAGCCAAACACATTTTCTCAAGAGGTGTATATCTCGTCTCGGCGTCATTTAAAATTCGGCTCAGATAATATATCGCTCTTTCTCCCCCTTCTTCACCATCTTGGGCTAATAAGTTGCCGATATTGTCCTCGACTGCCGAAATGTAAAGCTTTAGGGGTTTATCCATTGTTGGTGGGACGAGTACTGGAGGATTCGCTAGACATTGCTTAATCTAATCAAAGGCACTCTGCTATTCTTTCCCCCATATAAACTCATCCGTCCCTTTACATTTCAACAAAGGGGAAAACACCTTCATCTTTCCAACCGAATTTGAAATAAACCTTCGTAGGAAATTGATCTTCCCGATTAAACTTTGCAACTCTTTTTTATTTCTTAGGGGACTGGCTTCTAACACAGCTTTAGCTTTATTACCATCCACTTCTATTCCCTGCTGATGTACCAGGAAACCCAAAAAGTTACCAGCCGATACTCCGAATGCGCACTTAGCCGGATTCATCTTAAGCGAATATTGTTTCATTCTCTTAAACGCTTGCTCTAAATCAGCTAAATGTGCATCAAAATCGGCAGACTTCACCACTACATCATCAATATACACTTCCATACAAGTGCCAATTAAATCGTGAAAAATAGCGTTCATTGCCCTTTGATAGGTTGCACCGGCATTTTTGAGGCCGAAAGGCATCACTACCCACTCAAAAATGTCAATAGCACCAGGGCAACGGAAAGTTGTTTTATGCACATCCTCTTTTGCTAAGAAAATTTGATTGTATCCAGAATGGCCATCCATGAAAGTTAGGAATTTATTATTAGCTGCGGCATCGACTAACATGTCGGCCACCGGCATTACATACTCATCTTTAGGCGTTGCCAGATTTAAATTCCTAAAATCTATACAAATGCATAGCTGGCCATTTTTCTTAATTACAGGTACTATATTCGACAACCAATCAACATACTTAGCGGTTCTAATGAATCCTGCCTTCAACAACCGCTCTATTTCTACTTTAATCTTAGAGAATATTTCAGGATTAACTCTTCTCGGCGGCTGCTTGTATGGCTTGAATCCTTCCTTGATTGGCAGTCGATGTTCTACTAAAGCTCTTGACAATCCTGGCATCTCATGATAGTCCCAAGCAAAACATTCTTTGTACTGGTTCAGCAGCCGTATTAACGCTTGGCTCGCCTGACCGTCTAGTAATCCACTAATTTTAGTAACTCTCGGCTTTTCTTGTGTTCCGAGATTGACTTCTATCAGCGGATCTTGGGCTTGGAAACTTAGTCGTTTTTGCTGAATGGACATCGGCTCCCCCTGTTCTTCAATACCTTCAATATTAACACATAACCCATCATCTCTTATGTCTTCTATATCGGATGTCATCTCCCATTCAGCCGTTTCCTGAATAACATTCTCGGCTAAAGAAGATTGCAGCCGTTGATAAGCTATTTCCTTATCAATCATAATTATTATTAAAAATAGTATCTGCAAGTCGTGGTTCGGCATGCAAGATTACCTCAAACCCATTGTTGGTGAAGTTTACTGCTTTGATTTCCTCTTCTTTCCCTTGAATCAAACTAGCAATCGGCATGAATCCTGGGTCATAGTAGACTGCGTCCGCCATTCTCATATCCGCCGAGAAAGGTCTCTGATCGGCCTCCACTACTTCTGTCTTATCACCATTCCACATGATCAATTTTTGATGCCAAGTAGATGGCACACATTTGTTAGCATGGATTCAATCCCGGCCTAACAAAAGAGAATAATTGGTGCGAGCTTCTACCACAAAGAAGATGGTGTTAGTGGTTTTAGATCCCACCGTTAAAGCCGTTATGTATGAGCCTAAAGCTGTGGTACTCCCTCCAGTGAAATTGGCGAAAGTCATATTTGTTTCTTTCAGGTCTTCCTTAGTCTTCCCCAACTTTCTAAACATCACCCAAGGCATGATGTTCATAATTGCTCCACCATCTACGAGCACTCTGGTCATAGGGCGACCCTCCATATGCACCTTAATATATAATGGCTTCAGATGATATTGGATGTTCCCACGTTCGAACTGCATGATTGCCTCTGTATTTCGAGATGGTAACTCCGTCGTGGTTTCGGCAAATGACGCCCACTCTGTTTCTTCGACGTACACATCTCCCTCTAAACCAGACTGCTGTCCTCCGTTTCTTTTGAATTCTACTGGCAACAAACCCACCATAGCCATCATATTATCAGGACTGTCTACCAATTCTAGCAGATCATCATCTTCTAGCAGACTACTGAGTAGACCAGAGTCGGCAAACTCATCACTAAAGTTCAAGTTCACTAGATTTACCGCTTCTACTTCGGCTCGTGCAACTACAGGTGAAGGTTCCGCAATTGTAGTCGAAGCTTCCGTTTCAGCCGTTATTTGAACAGCCGTAGCGACTTCATCTGGTTCGGCCGTTATTTGAACACCCGTAACAACTTCATCTTCTACTTTTATCTCATGCAGATTCATTTCTTTTACCGCATCAAGGTGGTCGGCCAGCCGTTCGGCCAAGCCCTGACCTTTTCAAGGACTCGTCACCTCTTCTCTTTCTACCACCTTCGCCTTTTGTAACATATCTAACATTCCTTTTAGTTTCTGGTAAGCCATTTTCCTTTGGAGTCTCCTTTTCTGTGATCTGGGAAGGAGAGGCGCCTCATCTAGAATGGTCCTTTTTCCTGAATTCACTTGCCAATACTCCTTAGGTTGCCCCCTAGGCTTGATCATACGTCCTATTTGACTGGAATCTTGATTAGTGATCCAGAGGCTTTGCCCGTTCTCGTGACAACTTACCTCCACCGCTTTCTTTCCCTTCTCTGGAAGAACATCATCTTCTATTACCGGTACATTGCGAATTGCATATCCCCGCCTAAAAGGTTTTCCTCCCTGAGGACGGTATAATCTGTCAAAGACACTCAACCGTAGTTCGGCTGGTATCTCTGTCGCTTTTTCTTCCTTCTGTACCTCATTTATACCCTTCCTTACCCAGGTATTCTGCACCAGCCGTGGTTTCGGCTGTCGATTCCCATGTCCTGGTCTATAGGTATTCTGTATCAACCGTGGTTTCGGCTGCTGATTCCCATATCCTGGTCCATACCACAAATGCTCACCAGGACCTGGTCCCCACCTAGGTGGTTTCCACTCCAAATACCCCCTAGAATATATTCTCCTTGGGTGTGGGTTTTCGCGCCTTTTGACTATTGTTGCCTTTGAATCGACTTTATTAATCTCTGTTCTTGGTTTCCAGACCTTTCCGCGAAGATTTCTATTCATCATCCTTTCCTCCGAAACCGATACCATATTAATACTGACCGCAGGGAAAGGGCTGGATTCCACATTGACAACCGGTTGAACACAGTCAGCAAGTTTAAACCTCCCTTCCTTTAACCCCTTCTGAATGGCATTTCGGAAGACCAAACAATTTGTTGTAGGATGGGTCCAGGAGTTGTGCCACTTGCAATATTTAACTCCTCTTATTTTCTCAGCTGGTGGGATTTCATGACCCTCAGGTAGTCTCAATTGTTTGTCTTTTAAAAGAAAGTCAAAAATTTGCTCCGCTTTTGTGATGTCAAAAAGATATGGCTCCTTGCTACCTGGTTTAACTTTTTCCTTCCCTTTTGTAGCTGTGAGGGCAGGACAAGAGTATACTTCATTCTTTTTCAACAGCTCAGCTACCATTACTTCTCCAGCCGCAGATTCTTCTTCATAAACTAACTCTTCATCTGATTCGCCTTCAACCATGTTGATATTCTGAGGAGGTTTATTAATTGCAAAGCGACCCACTCTTTTCAGCTCTTTCTCTTGGATTAGTCGTTCATACCTTACGGCTTTCTCGGTTAATTGCCCAAAATCAGAATAATCTACAACTAATAACCTTTCTCTCAGTTGAGGATTCATGTTATTCACTGCAATGGCCGTACATTCTCCATCTGATATCTAGGCACTGCAGATTCCTCGGATCTTTCTGAATCTTTCAAGGAAATCTCTGACTGGCTCCTGCCTTTTCTGCTTAATGGCAATCAAATCTAACAATGAGGCTTCTGGTCTTGTTTTATAGAAACGATCATGAAAAGCTCTTTCCATATCAGCCCAGCTATTTATGGATTTTGGCGGCAATGAAGAGTACCATGAAAACGCTATCCCGGTCAAGGATGACGGAAACAACTGAAGCCTTAGATACTCGTTATGCCCGGCCTCAGCACATTGTACTGTAAAACGGCTGGTATGTTCCATAGTAGACTTTCCATCCTCGCCTGAAAAGGTAGTGAAATCTGGAGCCCGAAACCCCCTAGGAAATGGGATCCTGTCGACCCATTCTGAATACGGCTTCCTATACACAGGTCTCTCCAATGGCCTTAGTTGCAAACCAAAATGCTGTCGTAGCACGTCGACAATCATATTAGGGTCGCACAATTGAGGCTGAACCGGGTTCCTCGGCAACATTCCTTCTTCTTGCTGATAAACAGGCGCCTGAGGATTACCCATAAAGCCTTGTACTCCTCCATGAGGATCTGTCTAGAAATTCGGTTGCGGCTGCCAGTTTTGTGCATACGGCGTGGGAGGCCTAATACCAACAGGACGGGGCATGCCCCCTTGCTGTTGATATGCTTCCCCGTCGTACGACATACCGATGTTCCCGATGGCCCCTTCTGGTCTCCTATGAACATAAACCGATCCGTGATTCAAAGTTGCGGCTGGACTAGCTGAAGTCCCGCCTGCTCCTCCGAATGCTGCCCCATATGGTGGCGTACCCAACGTGTTACACCCTTGATTATTGGCAGAAAACGGCAAAGGTGTAACCACTGGTTGAGCCATGAATTCCACGTTACTTCTAGGCATGGCAATGCTGTCCGCTCCACTAACAATTCCTGTAACCAACCCTCCTATTCCTTCGGTCGCAAAAGGAGGTGGCTGAGGCATTATCTGTGGGGCACTGGACGCAACAGCTTGAGGGTGGTATCACTCAGTTTGTAATACATTACGAACCATGGGTCGTACGATCTCACCCATCTGCTGTGACACTTGATACATAAGATCATGCATTCCTTCTTCGATTTGTTGCCTGATAAAGGCCACAGAAATCGTCGGAGTGTTTCTTGATGACGAACCACCAGCTGTCGCTCTAGTCTGGATTATAGGCCCTTCACTACCTATTCCAGATGTCACGGCGCTAGAAGCCGCATCCGCTTTGCCCTTAGGCTTAGTTGTACCAGCGTTCGTCGATGAGTTCATTTCTGAAAATCGCCCAGACCTTAACTGCATCCGCCAAGGATGATCGAGGCCTATCTTTTCTGTGATACTCCCGTGGATCCCACCGGGCGTGCCAATTATGTTGTAGCTAAAAGTAGTTTCAGCTAACTACCAGCTGAAGAAACAACAACGTAATGAGCCCTTTTACTAGAGGCGATTATGCCGAGAATGGGAATCTTGTCTCAGCTATAAGTTCCCCAAATATCTTTAAGAAAGGAATAAGATTTTAGGTGGGAGAAGATAACACAAAGAAATATGGACGAAAGAGTACTGAGAATTGAATTGAATTGAATTTACTCTCAACAAACTTGCAAATACACCAAAGATAAGAATGAAAATTTAACTACATCTACTCCTAAACAATTGAAATAACGGTAAGATAAAGACTGAAAATGAATAACAAGATTGCTATGTTGATTTTCGGATCCCTAATCCTAATTAACCGCTCCCTTTATATAGCCTTTATCATCTGACCTTCTTTTACGCTTATCTCGGCCCCACCTCTTGCATTGTGGCTTAGTGCCTCTTCAGCCCTCTTTTTCCGCCTCATTTTCCTCACCCGTATGCTCATTTCCCACTACTTTAGTTGCTCTCCATAAATCTCGCAACCGCCTCAACAATCATTCTTCAGCCGTTCTTCCTTCTAGCCATAGCCGAACTCATTCCGCTGTAATCATCCGTTTGATCGGCTAACAACCATTTCGACTATTCCTATTCGGCTACATGTCCTCGACTAACGTCTCCTTCGCCTACCAGCTATTTTCTTAGAATAACATCTACATTTGTAACCTCCCTAGCAATGATGTGTGTGTTTTAAAGCTCACTAACTCCATTCTATAATTGCAAATAAACTAACAAGAGAAATTCCAAGAGTTTCAACCTATTTTATGCACTATTTAACACACACACAAAAAAACACTAGAAAATAAAACTCTAACTCTAAAAACAAAGAGGCATGCAATTAAACTCATGCAACCTATATTTATTACTAAAAACACTTAAAATGAAATATAATTTGTGCTAAACTTCCCAAATTCATGTAGCCTCTTCCCATCCCATAATTCTTCATCATTTTTTATGGTTCTTGGACTCAAAAATTCATCCTTGATGCATAGAACAGTCTGGATTTCTTTATTTATTTTTACGAAAATTATTGACCCCCTCATGATCATATCAGACTCTCCCTCTTGAAAGATGATTTGTCCCCAAATCATGTGATTCTTATTATGAAAACAACTTCCTCCTAGGTCAAATTTCAGAATTTGCACTTCGTTTTCTTGAAATGTTTGCTGCCCAAATTTTTTATCCTCCTTCTCAACACTTTGGGTGACTCCTTGAGTTCCATCCCAGTTCACAAAATTTTCTTTTTGCAATTCCTTCACCGAGATTGAATCAGTAAAAACAAAAAATTCAGAATTTTTTCTTTCACCTTTCATGTCTTGGGTAGCTAAGATCACGCTGTCACATGAAGTTCCATTTGCTTTCAGCTCGTCCTCATTCTTGGTGAGACTATCTGAATCATCAATGGACTCAATGAAAATCATTTGCTTGTTAAATTGATTTTCCATTTGTTGCAGGTTTTCTCCATTCTCATGTTTAGAAAGTTAGTTTGGAATCTCTTCTGCAATTGGTATGGTTGAATCTTCCTCAGAAAATTCCACCACTTCAAACACTTGTTCCTCTTTATGAATTGTTGGCTATTCCACTTCTTCTTCCCATTTCTTTGAATCAATTTTGGAGTCCAAAGATCCTTTGTTGTATGGAAGAATTAGTTTTGGTGCCACCACTACGTTTTTTTCCTTGGAAATACTCTTTATCCTGCTTGAATCAGAATAAGGGGAAGAAAATGTTTTTCTTGTTTTCTTCGAAACATGTCCCCTTTTATCCAAATCTCTGAATACATTGTCAAATGCAATATAAACGATCTGATCTATCTGATCAAGTAATTTCTGGAATGATCTATCTGACACTGTCATCTTTGTATTTTTTTTTTGTTTATCAAATAAAATTAAAATAAACTCACAAATGTTTCCTTCAGAACTCCTAGGGGAGCTCTGATACCAACTGATGAGGAAACGACCAGGGGTAAATCCTCTGAAGTTTCGGATCGTCTCAAAGGAGTGTCCTTCTAGGTAACAAATGGTAGCTTCTCAAGATATGCAGCGGAATTGGATGTTGAAATCAGGTTGCACAGCGGAATTGAACTTGAAGAAAGGGTTGGCTTACGGATTAGATTAAGAAATGGAAATGGTTAAGAATGATAAGACGCCACTCAAAAGGAGTTGAGATAAGTTTTGGGAAGACGCCACAAAGGATGTGAAACAACCTTTGATAAGTCTAAAATGTTCTTGAAAGAACAAAAAAGAGATAAACTCTCAATAATATGAAAAGGTCAAATTGTGGTTATCTCTATTTCTTGTTGAACCAAACATATATAGTGAAATTACATATAAGCAAAGCTAAGAGACTTTAATTCACACATTTACTACATTTGTAACCTCCCTAGCAATGATGTGTGTGTTTTAAAGCTCACTAACTCCACTCTATAATTGCAAATAAACTAACAAGAGAAATTCCAAAGAGTTTCAACCTATTTTATGCACTATTTAACACACAAAAAAAACACTAGAAAATAAAACTCTAATTCTAAAAACAAAGAGGCACGCAATTAAACTCATGCAACCTATATTTATTACTAAAAACACTTAAAATCAAATATAATTTGTACTAAACTTCCCAAATTCATGTAGCCTCTTCCCATCCCATAATTCTTCATCATTTTTTATGGTTCTTGGACTCAAAAATTCATCCTTGATGCATAGAACAGTCTGGATTTCTTTATTTATTTTTACGAAAATTATTGACCCCCTCATGATCATATCAGACTCTCCATCTTGAAAGATGATTTGTCCCCAAATCATGTGATTCTTATTATGAAAACAACTTCCTCCTAGGTCAAATTTCAGAATTTGCACTTCGTTTTCTTGAAATGTTTGCTGCTCAAATTTTTTATCCTCCTTCTCAACACTTTGGGTGACTCCTTGAGTTTCATCCCAGTTCACAAAATTTTCTTTTTGCAATTCCTTCACAGAGATTGAATCAGTAAAAACAAAAAATTCAGAATTTTTTCTTTCACCTTTCATGTCTTGGGTAGCTAAGATCACGCTGTCACATGAAGTTCCATTTGCTTTCAGCTCGTCCTCATTCTTGGTGAGACTATCTGAATCATCAATGGACTCAATGAAAATCATTTGCTTGTTAAATTGATTTTCCATTTGTTGCAGGTTTTCTCCATTCTCATGTTTAGAAAGTTTGTTTGGAATCTCTTCTGCAATTGGTATGGTTGAATCTTCCTCAGAAAATTCCACCACTTCAAACATTTGTTCCTCTTTATGAATTGTTGGCTCTTCCACTTCTTCTTCCCATTTCTTTGAATCAATTTTGGAGTCCAAAGATCCTTTGTTGTATGGAAGAATTAGTTTTGGTGCCTCCACTACATTTTTTTCCTTGGAAATACTCTTTCTCCTGCTGGAATAAGAATAAGAGGAAGAAAATATTTTTCTTGTTTTCTTCAAAACATGTCCCCTTCTATCCAAATCTCTGAATACATTGTCAAATGCAATATAAAAGATCTGATCTATCTGATCAAGTAATTTTTGAAATGATCTATCTGACATTGTCATCTCTGTATTTTTTTTTTTTGTTTATCAAATAAAATTAAAATAAACTCACAGATGTTTCCTTCAGAACTCCTAGGGGAGCTATGATACCAACTGATGAGGAAACGACCAGGGGTGAATCCTCTGAAGTTTCGGATCGTCTCAAAGGAGTGTCCTTCTAGGTAACAAATGGTAGCTTCTCAAGATATGCAGCGGAATTGGATGTTGAAATCAGGTTGCACAGCGGAATTGAACTTGAAGAAAGGGTTGGCTTACGGATTAGATTAAGAAATGGAAATGGTTAAGAATGATAAGACGCCACTCAAAAGGAGTTGAGATAAGTTTTGGGAAGACGCCACAAAGGATGTGAAACAACCTTTGATAAGTCTAAAATGTTCTTGAAAGAACAAAAAAGAGATAAACTCTCAATAATATGAAAAGGTCAAATTGTGGTTATCTCTATTTCTTGTTGAACCAAACATATATAGTGAAATTACATATAAGCTAAGCTAAGAGACTTTAATTCACACACTTACTACATCTGTAACCTCCCTAGAAATGATGTGTGCATTTTAAAGCTCACTAACTCCACTCTATATTTGTAAATAAACTAACAAGAGAAATTCCAAGAGTTTCAACCTATTTTATGCACTATTTAACACACACACACAAAAACACTAGAAAATAAAACTCTAATTCTAATAACCAAGAGGCATGCAATTAAACTCATGCAACCTATATTTATTACTAAAAACACGAAAATGAAATAAAATTTGTACTAAACTTCCCAAATTCATGTAGCCTCTTCCCATCCCATAAGCTCTTCATCATTTTTTATGGTTCTTGGACTCAAAAATTCATCCTTGATTAATAGAACAGTCTGGATTTCCTTATTTATTTTTACGAAAATTATTGACCCCCTCATGATCATATCAGACTCTCCCTCTTGAAAGATGATTTGTCCCCAAATCATGTGATTCTAATTATGAAAACTACTTCCTCCTGGGTCAAATTTCAGAATTTGCACTTCGTTTTCTTGAAATGTTTGCTGCTCAAATTTTTTATCCTCCTTCTCAACACTTTGGGTGACTCCTTGAGTTCCATCCCAGTTCACAAAATTTTCTTTTTGCAATTCCTTCATAGAGATTGAATCAGTAAAAACAAAAAATTCAGAATTTGTTCTTTCACCTTTCATGTCTTGGGTAGCTAAGATCACGCTGTCACATGAAGTTCCATTTGCTTTCAGCTCGTCCTCATTCTTGGTGAGACTATCTGAATCATCAATGGACTCAATGAAAATCATTTGCTTATTAAATTGATTTTCCATTTGTTGCAGGTTTTCTCCATTCTCATGTTTAGAAAGTTTGTTTGGAATCTCTTCTGCAATTGGTATGGTTGAATCTTCCTCAGAAAATTCCACCACTTCAAACACTTGTTCCTCTTTATGAATTGTTGGCTCTTCCACTTCTTCTTCCCATTTCTTTGAATCAATTTCGGAGTCCAAAGATCCTTTGTTGTATGGAAGAATTAGTTTTGGTGCCTCCACTACGTTTTTTTCCTTGGAAATACTCTTTATCCTGCTGGAATCAGAATAAGAGGAAGAAAATGTTTTTCTTGTTTTCTTCGAAAGATGTCCCCTTCTATCCAAATCTCTGAATACATTGTCAAATGCAATATAAACGATCAGATCTATCTGATCAAGTAATTTCTGGAATGATCTATCTGACACTGTCATCTCTGTATTTTTTTCTTTTGTTTATCAAATAAAATTAAAATAAACTCACAGATGTTTCCTTCAGAACTCCTAGGGGAGCTCTGATACCAACTGATGAGGAAACGACCAGGGGTAAATCCTCTGAAGTTTCGGATCGTCTCAAAGGAGTGTCCTTCTAGGTAACAAATGGTAGCTTCTCAAGATATGCAGCGGAATTGGATGTTTAAATCAGGTTGCACAGCGGCATTGAACTTGAAGAAAGGGTTGGCTTACGGATTAGATTAAGAAATGGAAATGGTTAAGAATGATAAGACTCCACTCAAAAGGAGTTGAGATAAGTCTTGGGAAGACGCCACAAAGGATGTGAAACAACCTTTGATAAGTCTAAAATGTTCTTGAAAGAACAAAAAAGAGATAAACTCTCAATAATATGAAAAGGTCAGATTCTGGTTATCTCTATTTCTTGTTGAACCAACATATGTAGTGAAATTACATATAAGCTAAGCTAAGAGACTTTAATTCACACATTTACTACATTTGTAACCTCCCTAGCAATGATGTGTGTGTTTTAAAGCTCACTAACTCCACTCTATAATTGCAAATAAACTAACAAGAGAAATTCCAAGAGTTTCAACCTATTTTATGCACTATTTAACACACAAAAAAAAAACTAGAAAATAAAACTAATTCTAAAAAATAAGAGGCATGCAATTAAACTCATGCAACATATATTTATTACTAAAAACACTTAAAATGAAATAAAATTTGTACTAAACTTCCCAAATTCATGTAGCCTCTTCCCATCCCATAATTCTTCATCATTTTTTATGGTTCTTGGACTCAAAAATTCATCCTTGATGCATAGAACAGTCTGGATTTCTTTATTTATTTTTACGAAAATTATTGACCCCCTCATGATCATATCACTTTTCCCATATCTCTTGTGCAGTATCACACGACACAATCTTGTCGTATTCAACTTTTGGTAGTGCACAGAGAAGAATGTACTTGGCTTTGAGATTTAGCTTAATCTTCTCCTTCATATCCGTTGTCCATTCAGCTTTGGGAACCGTCCTTGTGTAGGTTCGTGGTGCTGGAGGTGCTGCTCCTTCCTCTGCATCATCGGCCGCAACTACAGCTTGCTCTGTTATTGTTTGTGTTGGCTGATAATCTCCATTCTCGATCCTATCCCACAGATCGAGACTGGTGTGTTTGATGAACAGTGTCATCCTGTCACACCAGTAATCAAAACTATCTCCAAGAAACATTGGAGGTCTGTTGATTGAGGCTCCATCTGAGATAAAGGCAGGTGATGAGTCCATGATACCTTCTTGGATCTTTTTCCTTAACACTGTGATGTGCTCAACCCTTTAAGGACCGAGCTCTGATGTCAATTGAAGGTTAATATGTGCACGAGATGGGGGGTTGAATCGTGCTTGTTTCTAGAAATTTGCCTTTAATAATTTCTCTTAGAAAGTTGTTTGCTCAGAAAATAGTTTTAGAGAATGCAGCAGAATAAACTTTCTAAGAATGTTAAGTTTCTGAAACTTTGTCCTTCTGAGAAAAATTCTTTCTGAGACAGTTTAAGAAAATGGTTTGAAACTTAAGTTCCTTAAACGCTTTCTGAGGTTAACTTAAGTATATTTTCACAAATAAATCTAAGTTAAAAATGTGTTAATTGTTTTCTCAATAATTTGCGTAATTTAAGAGTAAGGGAGAAAAACTTTAACACAAGAGAATTTTTATACTGGTTCGGTTTTAACTAACCTACTCCAGTCCTCAACCTTCAGTTGAGAGTTCCTTTAGATATTCTTCTTATTGTGCCTTCTCAGACAACATTGCCTTTACCGCGTAAAGGACTTTCACCACTTCACAATCCGAAATGGATTTTCCTTGCCTCCAACACTAGAGGACTTGCTTTGCCTTAAACAATATAATTAAGGACTTTCAAATGCCTCACACCAGAGGACTTAACTTGCCTTAAACAATTAAGGACTTTAACTTGCCTCAAACAATCGAGGACTTAAAACTGCCTTCAAATTGCGAAGGACTTAGTGTTTTTAGAAATTGTTTTTGATTTGAAAACAACTACTAAGATTAAGTTACAAACTTAATTTCACTCTTAGTAGACTTCTAGATTTAACTTACAGATGTAAGAATTTACACAAATACAAAGCTAGAAGATTTTCGCAAAGTTTGAAGAACAACTTAAGATAAGTTGTCTTTCTGAGAAAGTTCTTTGTTTTCGCAAATGATTTCAATTCAGCAGAGTTTTTGCACGTTTAATTAAGAGTTTTAAGCGCAAGAATTTCGTCACAATGCTCTGAAATTGAACTCATATATATAGGCGTTAAAGAGCCGCGAAAATAGAAGCTTTCACTTTGCTGATGTGGTTGTGTCCTTCTCGGAACGGCTCCCTGCTACAGTCAGCACGAAATGAGCAACTTTTCAGAACTGCACAGTGCGCGTGTTCTCACGTCCTTGACTTGTTGTAGCGAGCTTTCTGAGAATGAATGCGAATCCATTGAGTGTAGACACATGGTTGCTTTTGAGTCCAACTTTCTGAGAGTTGTACGGACTTCTGAGGCGAACCTTCTGAGGGAAGACCCTTCTGAGAACCATCAGTCATGAAGGTCTTCTGAGACGCCAGTGTTCTTTGTAACACCCTACTAGATAGCCCTTAACGCTTAAGTCATTTTAGGCCATTTCATAAGGGTTACCTCCTGTTATCATGTTTTATCTTTATATTTAAAATATAATACGCGGAAAATAGGCGGGAGTAGATTTTTCGTAAACATTCGCGGAATAGAAAATAAGGGCTTTGCGCATATGATAAGCGATAATATAAGCGATAAAAACATTTATTGAAAATACCTCTTCATATAAATAACTCCCATCAAGTAACAAACATGAAATAAATACTAGGTCTCACCCCATAAGCCAAAAACTATGACCTATGAGACTCCACCATAAATATGAGTAAATAAATAGCTGTCGGCTAACAAAGGTCCGGACTCAGAAAACATACTAAATGAATAAACGTAGCGGAAGCATAAAAATCATAACATCTGATAAGGAAATAAAACATGTCTCTGATATCTGAGGAACTAAATCATAAACTAAGTATGCACGATCTCCTCGTGTGCTCCGACATCCTGCTCTGGCTGCTCCTCTAAAAGGTGGGAAAAACATAGGGTGAGCACTGGGAAGTGACTCAGTAGAGGAAGCCGCCCCGGGTTTAATTATAAAATAAGTGAAGCATGAATGAGTTCATTTCAGATATAAGTTTAAAATAATCTTTTCCCGAAACATCTTACCTAAGTGCGTCTGGTTCATTTTATTAATACATATATCATCGCATAATTAAATAAATGTCTCGGTGTCATGTACTAGTGCCCTTAAATCATAAACAATAAATACATCATAAAATACATTTCAACACGTTAAACATCTTTATCTTTCTTTAACTGTGAGACATAACCGCCCTCCTGTCCTATCCTCCACATCATCGGCCCCTAGGCATGAGCTCATCCTAAACTAATGGGGAGATGGGGTAATTCACCTTCCCTTTTAAAGCCTACAGTGTTTTAACATAGCGTCACCCAGTGGCGTTTAACATAGCGTCACCTCGTGACGTTTTAACATAGCGTCACTGAGCGCGTTTTGGTTATTAAACTTTAACATTACATAATCATAGGCATATAGCATTCATCACATATATCTCATCATTAATCATTATATAAATCATATAATCATGTCAACAATTTAACTCATCATAAAAACAACACATATACTCAATATAACATATATATATTCCATAAATAATTATATATTCAAATACACAAGTCATATAACGCATTAGGGAGCATAAAAGGGTAAAAGCATGTCAATTTATACTCTTTAACATCATGGAATAAACGTAGCACATACACTTACTTACTCTGACATCATGAAGAATAAATAAATACAACTCCTTATCAAATAAACATGATATATAATTACTTATAAATATTATTCTTAGTGCTTCGATACCTTTCATGTCATTTGATCTTGTTTATTTTATTAGTATTTCTAACTTTGTACTTTATGCTAGTTTTACTTGTACTCTTTACTCTACCCTCAAGTATCTTGTAAATTCTTATATTTTATTCATCACTAATCTTGTCTTCTATATTATCATTATTATTATTATCATGTATCAGATATTATCTCATATACTTATATATATCTTATTTAATATTCTATTGTATTGTTCTTAATGTTATAAAGTCAACATAATATCTTATTATCATAATTACTAATTACTATTATCTTATTCCTAAAGTTATAAAGTTAACAACTTAGCTTTATTATCGTCTTATTACTTTAATTTTATTATTAATATAACTTCTTGTTACTTACTCAGTACTAACCATTATACACGCTAATAATACATACCCATTGTTAAGAATACTTATTAACTATTTCTAATAATACTTATTTATTATTAACAGTACCTACCCACTCATAATAATTATTATTATTAGGGTTAATATTTTATTATTATCTTCCCTATTAATATTATTATCATTATCATATTATTATTATTATTTCTACCTATTATCTACCTATTATTAACTAATATACATGCTAATAGATATAAGTTTACGTAATAATAATAATATGTAATAGTAATATACATGTACTAGTAAATTATCCCTTTTATATATATATATATATGCTATATCTTCGTAAGTAAATAATAATAATAATAATAATAATAATAATAATAAGGCACAAAAATTCCTAATGGAAAAAACGATCATCACATTAATCTCATAAAATCATCATCAATATGCATGAAAATAGAATGCCTAACCCCTACCTCTTGAAGACAAAATGCTAGAATGCAAAGAGAAACCTTTTTTTTTTCACGTTGCTCTCGTTGGAAACCTCTCTCTCTAGCCCCACGAACGGTCCAGTGACGTTGGAGACTCTTAACGAAGAAACAGAATCGGTAGAAAGCTCCGGCTTGATGAGAGGATTAAGAATATGAATTTATTTTCTGGATTGGGTGAGGTTTGATGAGTGTTTCGTGGTTTGGAGTATGAATGACTTATGGAGCTCTTGAGAGAAAGATGGCTATGACGGCTCAAAAGAAGGAGGAGAGTGTTTTTCTCAATTTGAGAGGGTTACTAGTGTTTATATAGGGAATGCCTAGGTCAAGAGTCATTGTGGGGCCCACCGTCACTTAAATTACTAAAACACTCCAAATTCCCCCAAATAATACTATAATGCTCATATAATTTTTCTAATATTTAAATATAAATTAAAATACACACATAGGCACATAAAATAAAATAAAATAAAATAAATAATAATATATAACACTAACATTATCTAATAACATCATGTAACTCATATAAATATTTTATATCATCATTCCTAACCTCATGCATCATCTAAATACCAATTAAAACTCATATATGCATCCAACATACTCTTCCACACACAATGAACACTCACATAAATACACATAATTATCATGACATATAATTTACACACGTAATTCACATAGCATAGAATGAACACATATATACACACTTAAATCACGTCACACATAAGGGTTTGACTAGAAGAAACTTATCCACCCAAACCGAATTAAATCCTAACCAAGGTCAATTACCCTTAATCTCACTTAATTAGGACTTAATAAAAGTCGGGGTGTTACATTCTTTCCTCAGAAACACACTTTCACCTTTCGCGTTTTTTATCATCCTTTCTGATGTCTTTCACGCTATGATTTCATTATTTAATCTCGAGGCTACTCGTTGTATGTCTTGATCTTACTCATGGGATGCAATAAATTTAAGCTTTCTGAGACACTTAGCACACATATTAGCAATACCTTAAGTAAAACTTTTATACTTATGGCTTACTTTGTTATCATTAAAACTCATATACTAATAAGAGAAATATATCAATTTCTCTCAGAAAAGTTCTAGAACTTACAAGTTGTTCATATCAAAACCACCGCCAACATTTACCATGGTAGCATTTTTAGTAATATTATGTATATAAGTTTTATCTGCATTAGTTTCCTTGAATATAATAAAACTTATTATATAATTTAAATTTCGTGAAATATCATTTTGTATAGATTTTAAAAATTCTGCACCATTTAAACTTATGTTATTTAATAATAAAAATTTGAACAACGTTACGTGTACATTAAAAGTGACATTAAATTAACTACTAATACAAAAAAGTTGGATTAAGTAAGTATAAATATTTGATTGAGTAAATATAAATGTTGAATTGTGTCAGTATAAAAGTTATTATTGTATTAATATAAAAGTTTGAATATAATATTGGATTGAGTCAGTATATAAATTATCAATCCGGCTACGTGTACACCCATTATGAGTCCACCCATGTATCCACCTACTGCACACATTTTTTTATCGAAAATGCATGTACCTAAAACCAACGCGCCCCCATAATGCGTGTATTCCAAATGCGCACAATCATCTCCTACTAATTTGAATACAAAATGCTCTTCCAGTTTAAAGAAAAACGAGATTCTCGCTCTAAACGATCATAAAAAAAACCACAATCAGAATCAAACATCCTCAACATAAAATTAAAAAAAAAAAGTGTATCCAAAAAAAAAGAATCACAATCATATCTCCAAAAATAATAACACATTTCTTCTTATTTTCCTCTTTTTTTTGTGTAAACCGAGGAGTCTCTCCACCAACGCTGAACCCATTGAATTGACTTCTCATCTCAACACCAAGAAACAAAACCAAAAACCTAGCAGCTCGAAGAAAAGCGATCCAACAACGATTCTTTTTCCAGGTACGTCTTCTGCTCAAATGCGTGTAAAATCTTTGTGATTACTGTGTAGTCTGATGTATATATAATGTGTGTAAATAGAATTATATTGTGTGTACATTTTTGTAAAATTTTAAATACTAGCTACATATCGCGTCCAAATTTTCAATTGTTTCTTCTTCATTATTTGAATCAATTTTTGCACTGCAACTTAAAAAACAAACAAAAAATCATGTTACACTCACATGTTAACTTCCCCCTCATGAAAAATTAGACGAAGAATGCATGCATTAAAATTGTATGTAGATGTGTATTAATATGCGTGTATACTTTTATATTTTGTGTGTATGCTAACCTTTAATGTGTGTAAACACAAAATCTATTGTGTGTCTCCCCATTAAGTTTTAAATACTACGTACCTCATCATTTTTTTCAATTGATCCTTTTACGCTCTATACCTTGCTCGAAACTCCTTCATCATTGTCTCGGCTATCAGTCTCGATAGGGCGCGCATCTTCCATATGCGGATGAGTGCAAGCTACCAATTAATATATGCTAAAAAAATGGTGGTTGCGTATCTGCAAAATGAAAAAGTTGATAGGTGCATTTCAAAAACATAAATATATTCTTATTCATAATCTTGACATATTTATTTTCGGAATCTCCAAAACAGATAATGAAGAAGATTTGTTTTTTAATTTTTCCGTTTCAACGCGTGTGTGAAGGATGGTTACGCACGAGTGAAATAGAAACTATGAGAGAGGTTTACATTTTGGGTCCACAAAATTTATAATGGGTGGCACCTATATTGGGTGTACACAAAGCTTTTTTGTATAAATTATATTGAGTAACTAAATGTTTGATTTTATTAAAGTTAAATTGAATGAGATTTATTTTAATGTCAAAGTAAATGAAATATTTGAGTGCACAAAAATGTGGATGCACATGAGAATTGCCTATATATTATTACGTGCAACTACTCTGTACACAGCACTATATTCAAAGCATCTTTTTAATAATAAAATCACACTAACCAGCAAACCAATAATAGACCAAGCAATATTAAAATGGTAAGACTGGAAACCAGAAATCTTTTCTTAAACCCTGTAACTGGAATTTTGCTAACAACCTCACATTAAAAAAGATTAGTTCAATATCTGAAGGGTATCTTTTCCAAACCTGAACTCCACCACAAACCCCTTTATTTATTCACAAAATTAATAATAAAGTTTGTGAATTTATAAAGCTCAATGATTCATTGGGCCTAGTCAGAATTTCACCACTGCCAACCTGGGATTCTTTTGATCCTCGTATATATTAATTAAGTGATTTTCTTTTATATTTATGAATATCAACACTTATTATTGTTATTTTATGATATTTTTATAAATCTTACATTTCTTATTTTGTAATTATATGATCGCTAGGAGTAGATGTTCTTATAAACATTATTGGATGCAGAATAAATCTTTCATTAATTAAAAGTTATGCGTTTTCTTTGAAAGGGGTGGTTCTAACTTCTAACCTCTTTAACCTTTAGTTCCGTTCGATTGGACTTTTTTATCTGAATTACTAGAGATATAACCAAACAATCAATTAAAATAGTTAACAATAGGAAATTGAGTCTATGTGCTTGTTTGGATGTCATTTTACATTTAAAATAAGATCACCCCCGAAAGATTTTGTTGAAGACAAAATCACCCCAAAAACATTTTAACGACAAAATAGCCCCCCAATAATGTTTAACGTTTGACAAAAGACACCCACCGTGAATTTTCTTCAACGAACGTTAACTACAGTGATGAGGTGGAATACGTACACAGTGCCACCTTTGATATTTCTATACAATCAAAATCTCTAATTAGTGTCTCTTTCCCCAAATTTATGAATTGAAACCCTAAATCATCTTCTACTCTATCCCTCATTCTCCCTAAAAAAGACACTAATTAGGGTTTCAATTCATAAATTTGGGGAAAGAGACACTAATTATGGATTTTGAATGTATAGAAATATCCACAGTGACACTGTGTGTTCCATCTCATCACTGTAGTTAATGTCCGTTGAAGAAAGTTCACGGTGAGTGTCTTTTGTCAAACGTTAAACATCGATCATCGGGGGGCTATTTTGTCGTTAAAATGTTTTGGGGGTGATTTTGTCAGTGACAAAATCTTTCGGGGGTTAATTTAGTACTTCACTCATTAAAAAAAGATCTTATTGAATTTTTTGATATGTTTGGGTAACACTTTTTAGTAAGTAAAATCACTAAAAAAAGCAGAAAAATATCTTTTTTCAGAAGTTATAATTTTCATCTTCTGAAAAAAAAGATACTTTTTATAACATAGAGAAGATGTTTACGATTAATTAAAGATCTTTTTATATTACATCCAAACATAAATCGATTTTGTATCCAAACGTTAAATTACTTCTACTTTTTCAAAAGATCTTAATTAAAAAGATCAATTAAAAAAAGATTTTTTTAAAAAACTCATCCAAACAAGCCCTAAATCATTAATCTCATTAAAAAAATACACATGGTTAATAATATTATTTAGGCCAAAAGTGTTAAAATAAACTTTATTAGCTGTTTTGATTGGAAAAATATTGCCGCCAAACATTTATGATTTTTGATTTTATACAGTAAAAAGACAGACAGAGAAGCTTCTTTTGGTGAACCCCAGAAATTATGGTTGACCACAGCTCAAGTTTAACAAATGTCATAATCATTCAAATTAGAAATTGTCAGAAAAAAAAAAAAAACAGGAAAAGACCCCACTTATACAGCTGGTTACCAACACAAGCGAGAATCATATTCACCAGATTGCGCGATTTAGCAGAAATTAATTGACATTAGCATTAATGAGTATTTAACGAAGAGCCACGATAATTCTTTGTGGATTGATGTGATGTATGAATTGTATAAAGCAAGCAATAATGGACAAAGTGAGGAGGGACTAATGATAGCTGGTAGAAAAAAATCTTCCTTTAATTAGCACTATATCTTACAATTGGTGCCATAATAATTTGCACCAAGGGAATACAGAATCGTTTCTAAAGATTTTACAGTGAATAGTTTTTTTTTTTTTTTTAAAGTAAAAAAAGCCCCAGGAGACTATAAATTAAAATCAAGGTAAGAAGAAAAGAGAATGAAATGGGTAACATGAAGAAACGGCATCTATTAGACCCAGTGATAAATAATAATTCATGGGATCGTTTGAATTAAATCTGTAATGTTTGACGTACAACAGAATTATGTCTAACTTGTATCCAACGTGTGCTAATTGCTAATTACGTCTAACATAGATAGTATACGTTGGATACTAATTGGACGTATTTCTGTTGTACATCAAGCATTATTGAAATTAAATCTCTTCTTGTGTACATCAGTCTTTCTATTCCTCCGGGCTTCCATTCAGGCGTAATGAATGGTGATTGGTGAGCATAGTTTAACTTCCATAAGGGAACTTGATTTAGCCTGCAATGACAAAAAAAAGTTAATTCAATCATCAATTTTTCGGGCCTATTGTAAATGATGTTTCATTGACATATGATATTTGTAACTTCTAATTTCCACTCGTTTTATTACCGTTGAAACTCTGGGATTGTATTGGTGTTTTTACTATTTGCAGTTATTCAAATCCCATTGAACAATGGCGTGCAGGTCATCCTCAGGAAATGTTATTGGATACTGGAAATCATTGGATAAGAAGAGTTAGCGTCAGTGAGTGACATTGCAGGAAAAAGGCACCATTATTCAATTAATCTTTTTTAAACTAAATACTCATTTTAGTAATTCAGAAATATCATCGCTGAAAAAATTGGTATTGGAAAGTCCAATTTGATCATTCACATTAAAAAAAAAAGATAAATTCGTCCTTCCATGTCCCTACAACAAAGAAATCATTGTACGGATATGTACAAAATGACAATTTGTCCCCTTTTTTCAAATGTGAAAGATCAATATTGAACTTTTTCAAGTTTTTGAAGAATCATTTTGAGTATTTAGTCTTCTTTTAATAGAAACTAGAAGAAATTGATCACCTGAGAGCCATCCTCATTATTAAACCCATTTAGGGGAGGTAACTGCAAGCCAAGATTTTGGCACAAACTATCTAACGGGTCCACTGAGCTGTGGGTCACAGTTCCATTAGGATTGTTATTGTGGATTGCTGGGTTTTGCTGGGGATATTGCCCATAAAAAGATATAGCAGAGGAATCTAATGGGAATATTGGGTGTGTTAAAGAATTATTTGATTGAAATATCTGAAATCACCAAAAGAGACAACAACTCAGTAAAAAGCAACAATTTTTTAAAGATGAAAAAGCAAGCCCATTGCCTAGAGCCCTGAAAACTTACATCTTTTGAGATTAGACTTTCAATACTAAAGTTCAGCTTGGTGTTGACGGAAGCCAATTTCATCGACAGGAACTGCCAACAAGGAGAAATGTACTTAATGACCAAGAAACAAAAAAGTTAACATTATGACCATTTGGAGGATACTTATTGGTTGGGAAAATGATAGATTGACATCCATATAGAGTGTATGGGATGAGTATTCATATTTTAATATCAAATAATGATATATTGATTCCAAAATAATGACATTTATGCTAAATTTTTTTTAAATGTCTATATGGGACACTGATATGAAAAGTCAATATAACATTACTCTATTACTTCTGGGCCATTTACCTCAACCTGACGCTGCAATGACTGCACATAGTTTATAATTTCATCAAGCATAAGTGCTTTGCCAGTAACCTACAAGAAATAATCAATTCATAATTAGATTTGTAAAAGAGCACAGTTACGCACACAAACATACCTAATTTTTCGAATTCTGACTTGGATCACCTTATTGCAACCTGGAACGAGATCTTGGAGAAGCTTCATCCTTTCACTAATTTTCTCCCTTCGAACCTATTTTATAATTTTAGTTTATACAATGTCAGAATGAAATTCTACACGTTTTTTTTACCAAGTGTCATCCGGAGAAAAAAAAATCTTACTCTTTCTGCAAGACTATGGCTATCAGTGGCTTGACCTCTTCTTGCTCTAACATGAATGTAATCTTTTGGAGGTTCAGGAGGTTTTGCGTTACTCTTGTTTTGTTTCTCATCACCAGAATTACTTGTTCTCTCTCTGGAATCCTCCTCTGCCTTCACAGGTCCATTTTCATTTCCCTCACCCTCATTGGGTTTTTTGCGCTTTGCATTTAAATCCTCACTGGCTTCATCAGCCTGAAGTAAACGATCCATTGGGGTTTTTATAAAATGCCCTTTTGAACTAAAACTACAAGGAAAAAAGAAAAAGTAAATTTGATGACTTACAAATCCTTACCGTGTGAGAATTGTTAATGGGGGTTGAAGTTTCTTTGGCTTTTCCTTTGGACGAAGCTTTTCTCTTCCTTAAATTCGCAAAAGGGGAAAGTTTCGGCCCACTGTCCCCATTTGGGGTTTGCTCCGAGATCGTAGATTCCTCTTGAGAATTAGTCACTTCCTTTAGGTCTCTCAATGGAGAATTCTTGTTTCCCTTATGAGATCCAAGCACTTTCAGCGATGGGGTACTCGAGACCCTCGAGAGCTTGCCATTTTCCATCAACGGATTAGATCTCTGAATCAACTCGGTATTGTTCAGCCCCAATTGATGGCTAGTCCTGCCATTGAAGCTCCTGCTTCCAAAGCAAGAAAACTTTGCGGCCCTCTCTGCAAAACCAGGATCAGTTGAGAATTCAGCCACGCTAGAATTCAAGGCCATTGATCTCCCCAAATTGGGGAAGCTCTCATTCACCATGATTTTTGGGATGTTGCTGACCTTTGGAGGAGAGCTCAAAGGGGTGCTGTAACATGAAGTATTGGTGCTGTTGCTGCCATTGATGAAGGAAGATGCACCAACAACCAGAGACTGATGAGAATGAGGTGAGATCTCATCGGAGGTGCCACCAATGTTGCCCAATTTGCCTATGAGTTCCCTGATGGCGAAATTCTCATTGGACATGTTGGAATTGGAAGCTGCAGGGGAAGATACCATTGAGCTCAGTGCAGAATCAAACTGGAGGCTGTGATCCGTTGACTTGTCCCAATTGGGGGTGTAGAAGCAGTCTTGGTTCTGCTCAGATGAACAATTCAAAACCGTTGCTGGAACGTCCATGGGAGATGATGATGATGATAGTGATTGCCATTTGGGCATTGATTGAGGCGGTGATGACTCAAGATGCAGTTGAGGAGTTACATCGGCATTGAGAAAGAACTGGTTTTCCATGAAGGGAAAGGTGAAGCAGATCTATGACAGATACAACCAGAAGTGCAAAAAGGAAAAACTAAGAATAAAATGATGGGAATTTGTAGTTGATTGAATGAAGTTGAAAGGAAGTTTCCCTGTAACCAAAAGGCCTAAAATGGATTTGAATTACATTAAGGAAAAAGAAAAAAGGGTTAATTGAATGTTGAGGGTGGACTGGAGTGATCAATGAAATGGGTCAATTGGGTGGGATTTGAGTTGAAAGGAGAAGGTGGGTTGGGTGTGAAAAGGGAAAGTAAATAAGAAAGTTAAGCAAAAAAGGTAGGTTGGGGAGCTAGGGGGAGCTGAAGAGGATGGATGGGGTTGCAATGGGGGGCCAAACAAAGAGATGCAAGGTTTAGCACAAGTTCTCTACCATTTGACATTTTGTTGTTTTTTAATCATTGTTTATGAAAGTAGCATTGGTGTATTGGATAGCAGCACTCAGTAATAAGTTACTGTTATTCTTTTGATCCCAACGTACGTGTGTTATTCATGTTACAGGATGTGTGCTATATGTATATGTGATATACGTATAACACACATCCTGTAACATGAATAGCACACTTTTGATAAAAGTTTGATGTATTTCTACTATACGTCAAGCATTATTGTTCTTTGTTTGATATATGTGTCTTTTGTGTCATAAGGTGGTATATAACCTCTCCGTAAAAGACGGACGCGCCGGGCCTTGGACGTCAAAGCACCGATATGTCTCCTTTCGTTTTCTTGAAATAAGCAGTCATACAAAGACCATGCAAATCATGCGCCAAGATGCTCGACCAAAGTCATACTGTAATTCCCCTCTCCCGTTTGACCAAAATTATACATGACGCAGCTACTTATTCTACTCCTTGGATCATCCTACAAATCTTAAAATTTAGAGTACGTTTTCCTCAGAGTGTCAAAATGGGATAAACTTTATTAGATCGAAATGTATTTGTAACCAGAGTGTGAATCAATATGATTTATGAGGTTATTTAGATTGCAAAAGGTCTCGTTGTACATCAAGATTAATCATCAATTAGTCATCAAGTAAATGTAACTAAAAGTGTTACAAAATAAAGATAAATTCTTAAGTAATTATGGACCGCCATGTAGGATATGGTTCATCCATCCAAATCATGTCATATGTCTATAGATGATGTCATGTGTTTATATAACATATTATTATTAAATAAAAATCTAATATATTTTATTTTTAATTTATTTTTTATTTTAAAAAATAGAATAGGATTCACGTCTCAATAAAAAATAAATATTTTATTTTAATATAGAATTATTGTTCAACCTCTCAAATAATATCATGTGTTCATAGAACTTATTATCAAAACTAATCATAGTTATTTTTGTATTTATATTATTTTTTAAAAATAAAAAAGATTAGCATCCACATCTTAATAAGTAAAACAAATATTTAATTTTAATATTTTTAAATTATTCAAATTTTATAAAAACTAACTAATTTAGATCATAAGAAAATAAAAAGAAAAAACAAATATTTTTAATAAAAAATAAATCAATTGAAAAATTTCTTTATACTTATTTAAATAATTTAGAAATGTTAGAATTAAATATTTTTTTCTTATTAAGAAGTGATTCCATTATTTTTAAATTTTAAAAAATAAAAAAAAAATTAAAAATTAAGTATGATTAGATTTTTAATTAATAATAATAAAAGATATAAACACATGATACTATTTATGAATACATGACATGATTTGGATGGTAGGATCATAATCTTATGTGACAGTCCATGACAACCCAAGAATTTCTCCAAAATAAACTTGTGTAATTATAATGATAGAATGTGTAACTAATGGAATAAATATTGATCAAACATTAGAAATTTTTATTATGTAATCACGAAATATTGTGCATTAATTATGACATTGAGCAAAATTAATTTAAAATCTCATATATTCAAGGTGCCTTTTTCTTTTTTTCATGTGCGGCACAAATCATCACCTTTGTTTTTCAAAATCTATTTTTTTTTACAATTTATTAAAATGCATTGAGGCCATTTTTTTTTTCATTAAATATATTTTATTTCAGTATTACAATATCCTAGAGATTACAATTATTCCATTATTTTTCTTTCTTTGATTTTCATTCCTTTATCGTCCAATATTCATATTAATGAGAGAGTCATGTGCACGTCATATTAATAACAATATCGACTTCAACGATCCGTATATCGAGGTTTGTTCAATAATCTTTTTTTAGTATGTGTAATCATTTTTATTTAGTATGTGTAATCCCTATATATAGTATGTGTAACCTCTTTTACTTTGTATGTGAAACCTCATTTATTTGGTATGTGTAATCACTTTAATTTGATATGTATAATCCTTTATATTTGGTATGTGCAATCCATTTTATCTTATATGTGTAATCTCACGTAAATAGTATGTGTAATCATTTTTATTTGGTATATGTACTCTTTTTGATTTGGTATGTGTAACTATTTATGTGTAGTTACATCTTTTATTGGATATGTATTATCCCTTTATATCCTTTTATATAGTATGTATAACCCTTCTAGGGACGATACACCAACATTGAGTTTCACGGTATCGAATTTGCACAAAATCTCTAATGATTGTTTAGTGTAAAATCATATTTGTAAATATCTCACATAACTATCCAATCAAATTTCTAAAATATTTGATTGAGATTTATATGTTTTTAGTAATTATATATTACATTTATTGAATTTGAGTCTTGATTATGATTGTTGCAAATCAAGTTTTTATTTTTAAAATCTTTTTAAGTTGCACTTAATCGTTGGCTAATTTAATGGTTATCTTGATATACATGTAGCATAATTGTTTAGATTTTAAATATATAACCAGAAAAAATATATTCAAGTTGGTCTTTAAAGTAAATAATTTGAGACCAATTAGTCTTTTTGTTTAATTGATGGGTAAAAATAAACATAAAATTTATTTGAATGAGCTTTATGTGTAAGATAAGTTTTGCAGAGACTACTTTGACCAATGATAAGTTTTGCAGGGACGAAGTTGAATTTTGTCTACTCTGCATTCCCATCACTTGTCCTTTTGGTAGTGTTTGGTAAGAGAGACAATGAACACATATACACTAAGACAGAGACTAAAATATTGTGTGAGCTGTTTGATTTTTGAGACATTGATATTTGAAAATAGGGGGACCTAATGTATCACTCACAATAATTAGAATTTTAGTGTGTACTTCTAGAAAGAGGCACACTAGGAACACAAATCAGAGACACAACATATTTCCCTTATTACCCCTTCCAAAGGCCACCGCCCATCGTGCCACCAACCATTTACAGTCGCTGACCACCACCGCCGACTGATGGCCACCACAACCACCGCCACCACAGCCACTATTAGGACCACTACCCACTGTCAACCACTACGTAAAAATAGTTAAATACTTATCGCCACCACCACCACTGTCGCCATTGCCAATACAAACCGCCATTACTACCACCCACTACCGACCATCGTCGACTGCACAACTACCACCCATCGCCACAACCACCAATGTTGGCCACCACCCACCGCCACCACCACCAACGTTCGCTACAGTCACCACCACCCATCGTCACTACCTCCACTACCGGCCACAACCACAATTGCCCGCCACCATCTACAATAAAATGTCAGCCACCACCCACCACCACCACCATCACCCACTACCACCACCTATCACCGTTTGCCACCACTACTGACCACCACTTATCTAGTTAGGAGTAATTATGTCCACTTCAAAACTTTATTTCTTGTCCCTCGTTTTTACCAAACAAGTGCAGAGATATTATGCCTCAATATCATGTTCCTAATGTCAGTATCTCTTGTGTCCTCAATGTCAGTTTGTTCACTGTCCCCTTACCAAATGCTATTTGCGGGAACAAGTACTTCGACACCCCCTCTCACCCCATTTAATAATTATTCCTTTATGCATAAATCATATTAGATTAATTATTCCTTTATGCATAAATCATATTAGATTACTTAATAATTGTTATCTTTTGATTTCGTTGGCATTTGATTTTTTAAAATGCTTTATGCGAAAAATAGTTTGAACATTTTCTTTCATAAATAAAATAGTAGAATATGGGGTCTTAGGTGAAACGTAATAATAAACACATCTTTACCTAGTTGAACATCATGCATGGAAAATCAATCATCAACTTGTTAAACTAAATATACCTAAATCACATTGATAGTAATGGTAATAGTATGTAAGTAAATCCATAAAATTGTATCTACGAAGACCAGTGCCAAACTCCTATAGTTCGCTTAACGATCAATCACAAGTAATCAAAGAATCATGTCGTCGGTGATGATAGCCTCAGATTTAAATATACAAAACCAAGTCATGAATGGTCTAATCAAGTTTGATAGAAAGAATAACATAAAGCGACAAGTAGTGTTAGAGATTCTCCTCATGGTTCCATTTGTTGCTCATTACTTGTAATCTCATATGTAAAGACAAATATGGAAAGTGTGAGAGATGAGTACTTTAAGAAGAACTCATTAGATTTTTACAAGGGAAACAATATTGAAGTGGCATAAAAATCACCCCTGTAAGCTCCAGAACATTTTCTAAGGGTGTGTTTGCGAGTTTGAGTTTGGAGGGGAGGGGAGGGGAAGAAGAGATTTTGAAGAGTGTAAATATGTTTGGGAGTTATATTGAGAGGGAGGGGAGGTGTTTGAGAGAATTTTAAAATCCTCCAAAATCCTTCAAACTCCCCAATTTTTAGTTCTCCCAACTTAGAGGATTATCAAACTCCCAAACAAAAGGAAGATCTTATCTTCAAGTCCCTTCCTCCCCTTCCCCTTCCTTTACTACTAGAAACTCTCGGATTATCGACGGACATTATCGACGGATTATCGACGGACGTTTTTTACAAGGTTATCGGCAGATTTATCGAGGGATACAACATTGGCGGGATTTTTTAATCAACGAATATAGTTATCGAGGGATATATTAGAAAATATCCTTCGATAATGTCTTCCCGCTCAAAACAAAAAAAAATTTTGGTCAGGTTGATTTTATCGACGGATAAAGATAAAAATATCCGCCGATAAAACCCTAAACCCTAAACCCTAACCCTAGATGAAACTTATCGGCGAATGATATCCGTCGATAATAACCTAAACCCTAAACCCTAAACAGGGAATGAACTTATCGACGGATAAGAATGCTTTTATCCCTCGATAATTGAAGCGCACCGTTTCATTTATTCTGGTGCCTTTTATCGAGGGATATTATCGACGGATGGTTTAAACCATCCGTCGATAATCTGCGAATATGAGGAGACAACGTCTTCTTCTTCCTCATTTCGCGACAGTTTCTCTCTCTTTCTTCTCCGCTCTCTCTCTCTCTCCGCCGCGAAAACCACCCATTTCCGCCACCGTCCGCCGCCCGTTCGCCCTCCGGGAAGTGCCAACAGGTTAGTCTCTCTGTCCTCTACATTTTAATCGGTTTAGAATTTTTGTTTGAGGTCTTTAATGAGAACTCATTGTAGCATTCTCCGCTGCCACCGCGTCGCCGCCGTCCGCTGCCACCGCCGCCACCGGCCCTCCGCTGCCACCGCCGCCAGGAAGCATCTCTTGGTCTTCCATTAGGTATTTTTGTTAAATTTTAATTTTTCATTGTTTTGGTATTTTAATATATTGTATTTATTATTTTTTTTTATTTTTTCTATTTAAAAAAATTAATATGTTAAACTTTCTGTTTTTTAAAAAATAAATATATTAATTTTTTTAAAAGGAAAACTGTTTTAAACAATAATAGAAAACGTTATTCCAAAAAATATAGATTTAGCAAACTTATATGTTATTTAAAGTAAGTAATTTTTCAATAACGTAACAAATATATTATTTAAATGATATATATGAGAACAATTGTTGATATATTCGGGCGATTGCAGCTTACAGTTTTTAGGAGCTTACATTTATATTAGGTATGTTATTTATTAATTTTAATTTAATGATATGATTCTGTTGTTATTGTTGCAAAACCTTAGGGTAGATGACTTAGTCTGAGACCGGTCCTTAAACACCCGCAATACTGGTTGATTGATTTGTAAAATTAAATGAGAAAGTTTGTTTAAAATTTAGGGGAGACTCTGTCAAAATTTTGTGAAGTAAAAATTTTGAGAAATTAAATAATTGTTGTTAAGTTATCTAAAACTAAGGGAAACTCTGTCGAAATTATGTTTGAGTAAAAATTTAACAAATTTGTAAAAATCATTAGTGTCGTATTAATGGTGAATTTAGATTAACTAAAAAACTGTTATTAATAAGCCTTAGTTAAACTTCTCATTTTAGGATTCTCCAATATTCAAGGGCAATGTCATCAACAAATAGATCATGAATGTATGATAGGTTACACCCGAATAGGGGGGAATTAAGCCGGAATTCTATGCTGGAGTTGAAGAGTTTGTGGGGTTTGCTTCTATGTCTGAACAATTTAGGTCTGAGGGAAAAGTCAAGTGTCCATGTGCCAAGTGTGTTTGTAGGTTTTTCTATGATGTTGACACGATTAAGGTTCACCTGTACAAAAAGGGATTTATGGATAATTATTATGTATGGACAGTCCATGGGGAAGTCGAGTCAGTGTCAGTACAGCAGGATCAGTTTGTCGGAGGTAGTTCAAGTGAGTTTGATGGTGAACAATATGGGGATCGTAATTTAAATTGGGGCGGTGATAATCGTGGGTGTTATGAGGAAATGATCCATGATGCCTTTGGGGGGAAACATATCAAGATTATAATGAACCCAGAGAGGAGGAACCAAATCCTGAAGCGCAGAGGTTTTTTTCTTTGTTAGAATCTGCAAAGACACCCATTTGGGAGGGTTCAGCCCTTTCTGAGTTGTCAGTGGCAGTTAAGACGTTGTCTATCAAGTCAGAGGCAAACGAGAGTCAAAGTGCTTTTGATCGATGGGCTACTTTAATGAGTGATGCTAATCCACGACTAGAGGGAATTCCTAGGGACTATTATAGGGCAAAGAAGTTAGTTTCAAAACTTGGGTTGAAATCAGAGAAAATTGATTGTTGCATGTTGTACTATAAGGAGGATATTGAATTAGATGAATGTAAATTCTGCCAGGCCCCCAGGTTCAAACCTAGAAGAGCGGGTAATGGGAGGTATAAGCATATTCCTAACAAAAGGATGCAATATCTTCCCCTAATCCCTAGGTTAAAATGCTTGTATGCCTCTATGAGCTCTGCACCTCACATGAGGTGGCATTATGAGAATAGGAGAAGTGACGGGATAATGATGCATCCCTCTCATGGTGAAGCTTGGAGGCATTTTGATAGGTGTCACCCTCAATTTGCAAATGATCCGCGGAATGTTAGATTAGGGCTTTTCTCATATGGGTTCACGCCAAATAACTTATTTAACAAGCCTTATTCTTGTTGGCCTGTTGTTGTTACCCCTTACAACCTCCCTCCTGAGATGTGCATGAAAGATCCGTACATGTTTTTAACATGTGTAATTCCTGGCCCTGATAATCCAAAAGCTAAAATTGACGTTTTCCTCCAACCGCTCATAGATGAATTGAAGCAGTTGTGGCACAATGGGGTCTTGACCTATGATGTGGCCACCAAAGAAAATTTCATCCTAAGAGCCGCTCTGATGTGGACGATTAATGACTTTCCTGCTTATGGTATGTTGTCTGGGTGGATGACATAGGGGAAGCTAGCTTGCCCTATTTGCATGGAGGATACAAAATCCTTCACACTTAAGAATGGCGGCAAGAACTCATGGTTTGATTGTCATAGGAGATTCTTGCCAAATGATCATGCATTTAGGAATAACAGGTATGGGTTTAAGCGAAATTGTGTTGAACATGAAGAACCACCTGTTAGGCTTACTGGAAGACAGGTCTGGGACAGAGTTAAAAATCTGCCTAAGATAACCGAATTGGGTAAAGTAGTCAAGTTTCCAAGTTATGGTGTGGACCATAACTGGACTAAGCAGAGCATATTCTGGGAGTTACCCTATTGGAAAGATAATCTTGTTCGTCACTGTCTAGATGTCATGCATGTTGAGAAGAATGTTTGTGATAACATCATGAATACTGTTATGGACAGTGACAAGACTAAGGATAATCTCAAGGCAAGAGTAGACTTAACAGAGTACTGTCGATGACCAGAGCTACATTTACAAGAGACACTTGATGGTCGCGTTGTTAAGCCGAAGGCAAGCTATGTTTTAAATCCTGCGCAGAGGCAATTCGTGTGTAAATGGGTGCAAGAGTTGAGAATGCCAGATGGATATGCTTCCAACCTCCGTAGGTGTGTGGATGTTGCGCATGGAAAGTTCCATGGGATGAAAAGTCATGATTGTCATGTGTTTATGGAGTGTTTGCTTCCAGTTGCCTTTCGAGAGTTACCTTTACATGTGTGGAAACCATTGACCGAGCTTAGTTTGTTCTTTCGTGATTTGTGTTCTACCACACTGAGGTACCATGATTTGGAAGTAATGGAGCAAAATATTTCTGTAATTTTGTGCAAGTTGGAACGAATATTTCCCCCCTCTTTTTTTGACTCAATGGAACATTTACCTGTGCACTTGGCTTATGAAGCGAAAGTATGTGGGCCGGTTCAATATAGATGAATGTACCCCTTTGAAAGAAATATTGGGACCTTTAAGAGAACTGTCAAGAATCGAGCTCGTGTTGAAGGGTCAATATGTGAAGATTATTTATCAAAAGAGACGTCTTTCTTCTGTTCATTTTATTTTGAGCCACATGTTCATTCGAAAAGAACAGCAGTAGGTCGCAATGATGATGGAGGTGAAACTTCATATCCGCCTACTTTGTCTGTGTTTAATCAACTTGGACGTGGTGCCGGTAAACCCACAAACTATTGGCTGAATGATAGAGAAAAGCATGAAGCGCACCTACAGGTTCTCATCAACTGTGATGAGGTTGACTTATAGAACATAAGTGACATATCTAATTCATCATTTCAATAATGTTTTTGTACATAGAAGTGAATGTTGTCATTAAAAATCTTTAATTTCTACTTAATGTCAACAGATATTTTGAACAAACCATTCAGAATCATACGCTTGACCAATTCCCTCAATGGTTCAACTCGTTCGTAAGTTTATAATCTTCGTACTATTAGTCTTTGATTTATCTTAACATAAAATTCAAAATTTTCCCTTCTATTCTCTTTGTTCTCTACGTATGTAGGTGCTCAATCATGACAATAATGTCACAAATCCTCATATAAAAAGCTTAGCTTGGGGTCCCACCAATGTAACAATTTCATGGCCAATTTTCCATGTGAATGGTTATAAATTTCACACCCTAGACTGGGGTCGTGAGAAGACCACGTACAATAGTGGAGTATGCATTCGAGGGGATGCTGGAACAGGGGAGAATAATTGGTACGGGGTACTCAGACAAGTCTTAGAGTTGGAATATGTTGGTGAGGACCCAACGCCAAAGAAGGTTGTCTTGTTTAGCTGTGAGTGGTATGATCCTAGACATCCTGATGGAACACGCAAGCACGTTGATTACGATATAATTGAGGTTAACCATACACGACGATTTGGTGCATATGATCCTTTCATCATTGCACAGAATGCTCGGCAAGTGTATTACACAAGGTATCCAAGGAAGTGCAAGAATAAGTGGTTGGTTGTTTTCACAACCAAACCTAGGGGTAGAGTAGAGAGTGATGATGTGGATGAAATAGCTTACCAAGTCGAAGTTACACGTGCTTCAAGGGTGGTTGTAGATACAGGAGTCCCTGCTACTTTACATGATGATACTGGTGAAGATGACATTATTAACATGTCTCGCCAAAACATAACAAGTCAGGGTGATGACTCCACTGAAGGTAGTGATGAAGAAGAAGATGAACTTGACAGTGACGATACAGAAGACGAGAGTGAAGACAGTCCACAACTTTCTGAATAAATGGTTTTTAACAATTCAATTTGTTTTCAAATAACACTATCGCATTTTAAGATACTTTGTCAAACACTTTAATTAATGAAAAGTAACTTGTATTGTTTTGAATAGATATGGCAGATGATGATAGGGGTAGGGGCAAAGGCCGAGGAGATCAAGGGCGGAGGAAGACCGCCGCCTAGCCTCGTGGTTATCTTTCGAGGGGTGTTCAGTTGTATGACATCCCTGGTCGTGAGCCGAGGCCAGAGACGGAGGAGGACCCATACTATGAGCCAGTACCATCACCATCACCATCACCATCACCATCTTCTGCTGGGGGACCATCATCACCCATTACTGCCTCCCCACATGACATTGGGGGCAGTAATGAGGTGCCGGTCGAGATTGCATCAGCAGCTTCAGATACACGTCCTCTCCCCTCCATCAGACCGGATCCATCCGGTCTAAGGTATATGATTTAAGTTGTTATAAATGTCAATCTTTTATAAATAAAATATGTAAAAGTGATTATTATATAAAATGGAAACTAATTCTTTATAACAATGTAGTTTTGTGCATGCCACCCTCGGCACTCATCAGATCACGGCCACGATACAGAAGATGTATCATAGGCCGATCGAGTATTTCTCGAAGTTGACCGAGGAGGAGAGGCGATGATGGTATCAGGAGTGGAAGGTAATATGAACTCTTCAATTTTAGTAATTAGTAATTAATTATGTTGTGGTAACTAAAAAATTAAATTTGTCTATATATTGTAGTCTCACTTCACCATTAGTCCTGCCGATGATCCAGCACTGTACCGTGCCTTCTGCCATCGGGCAGCTAAGAGGCTCGGTGACATGTACTTATGGATCCGTAATGGCAAGGACAGGGATCACAGGTGGATGTCAGATGCCCACCACCGTGTGCTGCAAGAGTATTGGTCTTCTCCGAGGTTTAAGGCCAAGTCGGAGAAGGCCAAGGCTAGCAGGGCCTCATTGAGGGGTGGCTCCCTTCACTGTGGTGGATCCGCTACTGTGGACTCCACTAAGAGACGGCTGGTACGTAATATTCCGTACGCAATACATTTAATTTTATGTTTCTTATATATGAATTGATTAATTAATGCTTTGTTCAATTATTTTAAACTTACAGGAGTAGAGGCTGAAGAGACCACCCACGCAGGAGGAGTTGTTCAGGGAGACGCACACCAGGAAGGGCGACAAGACGACGTGGGTAGACGAGCGGTCGCAGCGCACTCATGTAAGTGATTTCATCATAGTTGTATAAATGTATTCAATTAATGCTTGTGATTAATGTTTGTCATCTTCTCTTTGTAGGCTGATTATACGCGTCGCTTGGAGGAGGTCCGCAGCTAGCAGAGAGCGGCCTCTCAGCCCGGTGATTATGTCCCACCCGTCGATGAGGAGGCGGTGTGGAACGAGATTGTAGGCGGCCCTTGGGCGCAGATCGGTCACAAAGGCCAATGCCGCTGCAGCAGCTGGAGAAGTATCAGGAACCAGCAGTGACGCTGAGGTCCGTGACCAGTTCTTCCAGATGAATTTGGAGCTACAGACCCAGGTCTAGGAGCTGCAGACGCATATTGCTGAGTAGCAGACCAAGCGGGAGGAGCAGATTGCTGAGGAGATGAGTAGTCAGATTAGGGAGCAGATGTCCCAGTACTACGGGATGTTTGCTGCAGGAGGGTCATCATCTGCCGGTGGCCTCCCTGCACCACCACCACCTTCTCAGCCAGCACCCTATACTCCCACTCCCCCACTGTATCATCAACATCTGCCTTATCCCCCATACTGACCTCCTCCACCTCCATATCATCTAGGTTATCCTCATCCCTTTTATTCTACACCGCCTCCTCGCCTGCTGCTGCCGCCCTTGCCCAGACACCGTCTCCTCTACCTCCTCCTGCCCAAACTCCTCCTACTCAACCGGATGCATCCAGAGATGCATGGTGGTGATGGTGATGACGATGGTGAAAGTGATGATAGGATGGACTTTCTCTGATTTTTTTATATGTTTTGTTTTGGATGTTTAGACATTATTTTTTTTTACTTTTATATAGTGTTTGGATTTTATCTAGTTTGTAAATATTGTTGTACAGATATATGATAATTCATTATGGTTTTGTTTATTAATATTATTAGCAATTTGTTATAAATATTTATTTATAGTTTAATTATTATTAATTTGATTTCATTACGGATTAGTATTTTTTATAATTTAAAAAAATTAGGGATTTTGAGAAAAAAATATTTTTTTCCTTATTATCGACGGATGTATCCGTCGATATAATAATTATATAACATTTAGTAAATTTCGAAAATAAATATCGACGGATAGTATCTTCCGGTAAAATATAATTATGTAAATATATTTTAATTCTGCAAATAATTTATCGTCGGATACTCATCCGCCGATAATTATTTATTTACTCTTTTAATTTTTAAAAAATATTTTATCGTTGGATATATTCGCCGATACATCCCTCGATAATATCTGACTATATCGACAGATGTATTTCTCGATAGAATATCGACGGATAATTCAAGGTCATCCGCCGATAAGAGTTTTTCGACTATCAACAAATCGTGGGCGACTATTCGTCGATAATATCCGTCGATAATACGCTAGTTTCTAGTAGTGCCAAAATGCTCGACAAGTTTACTATCTACCTTATCCTGGAAAGTGCAAGTTGAACTATAGGGTAATAAGAAAGACAAAACCATGGGGGCGGGTCGAGTACGATGAACAGGTTAATGAGCAACATGCGTACCAAGAGGATAGTCAATATCCTCAATGGATAGTAGATGACACAGATGTGCGTCTCACTCTTCTATCTGCAACCGCTGAAACTGAGATTATGGAAACGCCACTCCGAGCATTGTTAGTCAACCACGTAGATAACAACTCGGATGAGAGTAGTCAGGAGGATCATGAGGATGACGATGTCGAAGATGGTGAAGAAGAGGATACTGAATTATCTAATTGATTTTTTATTCGTTGGTTTTCTAGGTAACACTGCAGTACATATCGAATATGTTGTATGAGTTACATTTCTTTAATTGTCTTACATTATAATGCATAGTTATTGTTATTTTTTAACATATCATATGGCTGGTAGACGCGGTGCTTCACGACCACGAGGTAGGGTGGTCGTGGCTCAGCTCGTTGCCATGATTCACCTTACTCGGCCTAGTCGAGCACCGCAGTCCCTACCTCCATGTCATCTCCAGCCACCACTGCAGCGCCAAAGACGACCCTAGCTGCCCCCGCTACCGTCACCCCACCGACAACACTCATGGCTTCCCGTGACCCCGGCCGACCATCTTCTGATCAGTAGCCCGTTAGGCCGCCGTTCCGGAGACGGAGCCATTCCTAGCTAGTATCGGCTTAGATACGACGGGAGTAATGGATAAATAAATTGTATTTCGTCTATATATTTGTATTTTCATTATTCTATTTAATTATGGACGTGTTTATTATTACTTTGACATATTTTTTTTATCTTCTTTGGTTGTAGGTGGCTCCCCTCCAATAAGCGGTATGATGCCCCATACCGCAACTTCACCGAGGTGCCCCCCCCCCCCCTCAACGTTAAGGAGATGTGGTGGCAGGTACGTTTTGTATTTATATGTTTTGTTGTTTTTTGATCCACAATTTAATTTCATAAAGCATAATTATCAACGTTTTTATTGTATTTATGTAGCGAGCGTTCTTGATCGCCCCCGAGGAGGAGCCCACCATTTGGGACGCCTGGAAATCCCAGACAGGGAAGCGGATGCGGGAGCTATTGCACGGCGCCCAATATGGACACGGGAGTTGTGCATGGATTCCCGAGGCACACCGCCGCGTCCTAGACTATTATTGGGCCACAGAGGAGTTCCAGCAGAAGTCCCGCCGCAACACAGTCAATCGGGCTTCGGTGAAAGGCGGATCCCTCCACACTGGCGGCTCCAACATAGTCCAGTCGACCTGCGCCCATCTGGTAACAAAAGTACATAATCATTATTTGTTCTTTATTATTATGCAGTCCAGGGAGCTGAGGCACCCCCCCCCCCACTCAATGCGAGCTTTTTCAGGCGACGCATATGAGGAGGATCGAGAGGGGTCACGAGTGGGTTGACCATCGGTCTGAGCGAACTTATGTAAGTAATATTAAAGTACTTAAAATTAAAACAAATTTTAAATTTCCTATATCAAGTAACTGATTGGGTTTATGTTGATAACTATTGCAGCATGAGTTCCGTGACCAGCTGCAGGCTGCCGAGGCTGACCGCCAGGCCTGGATAGAGGTAGGGGAGCAGGTGCCCCCTATTAATGAGGGGCTATGGCTCGATGTGGTGGGTGGCCCTAATAAGGGTCGTATCTATGGCACTGGCCGGACTCACTTTGCCGAGTCGATCTCTTTTGCGACCGCTAGCTCAGCGTTCGCCTCGGCAGGTACCGATGACGTGGTCAGAAAGCGAGTGCATGCTCTCAACAAGGAGATACATCACCTGCAGGAGATGATCCTGGTACATGATGATTACAAAAAGAAGTCCGAAGGATAGATGGCGAAGATGCGGAGCATGATGAAGACCTTCATCAAGAACATGGCTCCCTCAAGCTCATGTCCTGCGGATCTTCTTTTTTCTTCCGATGAGGACAATGGCGGCGCGGGAGACGATGATGACGGTAGGGATCAAGATGATGATTATCACTAGTCCCCACCATTTTTTATTACATATGTATTGTTATACATTTTCTGTAGGATCTTTTATGTTTGTACATTACACTTATGTTTTTCACTTTTTTTATTTTACATTTGTTTTATTTGTTAAATTAAATTTGATAACCATTTAAATAAATTTTATGTGTTATTTCTATTAGGTATTCAATGATATATTAAATGTGTATACAGGAATTAGAATATTCAATTTTTAAAATTTGATTTTTTTATTTTCATTCTGTTAAACCGTCGGGAATCCGTCTATTTTTTTAGGAGTTTTCCCGTCGGGACGCCGTCCAAACACCGTATATAATTTTCAACGATGCCGTCGGGAAACGCCGATTCCTAGAGATTGTATTTCCCGCCGGAATCCCTCGATTTTTTATTTATTATTTCTCGTCGATCTGCGGTCAATAGTATGTTAATTACGACGACCTTGGCGTCGTGTATAAAGCCTAATTCCCGACGGTCAAAATAAGAGTTAACCGTCTAGACGTACGCCGTCGGGATATTAACCGATGGGGTATTTTCCCGTTGGTTAAAAAAGACTTACCCCGTCGGTGAAAAAAGACCGACAATGCAAAAATCGAGGGTGTTATGTCGTCAAGACGCCATCGATTTTTATCTATTCCAGTCAGGAACCCGCCGGTTTTGCCGTCGGTTTTCCGAATGTTTGTAGTAGTGATCGGTCTGAGCGCGGGGGGAGGGGGGGGCTTCAGCTCCCTGGCCTACATAATCATAAAGAACGAATGCTTATGTATTTTTGTGACAAATATTAACAGGAAAAAAAATAAAATAGCCTCACAATATGTTATCATTTTGTTCTCGTCACATCAACATAGATATTAGTATCTAAGAGAACACTTTAACCAACAAGACACTTAACTTGAAAAATAATGATTTAACCTTCAGGAAAGGGAAAGGCACGGGAGAGAGAAAAAAAGATAGGAAGGAAAGGAAGAGTTAAAAGAGAGGGGTGTCCTCTAGATGGGGTATCAGGTTGCTCTCCCTCTTGGTGAAACATTGGGTTCAATCATCTCATTCTTGGCACACCCCAAAGGTTGACTTCTTTGAATTTTTCTCCAAAAAAATGCTTTGCTTCTTCTTCATTTACCTACATGTTTCTTCCTACTTTCTTCCTCTTCCAAAATATTTTTTGCTCATGGAAATAAGTCATTTTTCACACTAAATTTCCTAATTAGTTTACAAATTTGAGTCTTATAATCAAAATACTAAATTTTGGGCTGAAGTAGTGAGAATTATTTGGTTTTCTTCTATTATAAAGCTTATATGGAGTTTTCTTTAAAATAAATCTTATGAGAACTTATTCATAAAAGAGCAAGCATTGTTAACCACATCGGCCAAAAGTATCTTGGAAGGTTAGTTTCATTAAACACAATTCTTGCCATTTCTTCTAAAGATCTACTTTCCTTTCAATTACTGCATTTTGTTGCGGAACTTTAGATGAAAAAAAATTATGCTTAATATCATATTTTTCACAAATTTTTTTAAAAGATATATTTTTAAACTCCCCACCATGATCACTTCTAATGGAAACTATTTTAGAATTTTTCTCATTTTAGATAATTTTGAAAAACTTTTTAAATGCATGAAAAACTTCATTCTTTCTTACAAGGAAGAGAATTCATGTATATATAGAAAAATCATCCACAATCACAAGGAGATAGTAATTTCATCCAAAGTTCATTTGTTCTTGATGAACCAAAAAGATCCATATGTAAAAATTGTAGAGATCTTGATGTTGAAATAATGTTATTAAACTTAAAAAGAAACCTTTACTTGTTTTCCTTTTTAACAAGAATAACATAGTTTATCTTTTGCAAAATTGAACTTTGGTAGGCCAACTATTAAGTCTTTTGAAATAAATTTATTTAAGTGGTCAATGTGAATGTGTCAAATTCTCTATGTTAAAGACAAGAATTATCCTCGGACAACTAACCTCTTTCAAAGGAATATCACATAGTTTAATTTCTCTACATGCTTCACCTATAATTTTGCAAAACATAGAGTCACATGTAACTAAGTTATGTTTTAAGCCATCAGCAAACAACACATTTTCAATAGAAATAGAGGTAGACTTAACTTTATTTTAATGTTTAAAAAAAAAAAATTTTAAAATTAATTGTGACCTCTAACACATCTTTTAAAATTTACTAACTTATTAGTCTTATACCGTGCGATGCACGGGATTATATCAAATTTTACGTTTAAGATATTAAATCATTAGTGAAAAAAATATTTGTATAAAATGAAGTTAAATGAAAATATGTTATTCATAAATTTATTTTGTAAATATAAGAATAAAAATACATAATGAAATTATTATTATATCAGTAATGCAAATAAAATTATTCAATCATATAATTAGTTTTCATCTTTTTCAATATCAAATTTGTATTCATAAAATATTTATACTTATTCTCTTTCAACAATCAACAAAAAATAATCATAATTTACAGATTATCAATTACTAAAAACTAACGAAATCATAGAAAATATTCCAAAACTAATAATTATCAATCATAAATAATTACTAATTATTCATATTTATTCTCGTCCAACAATCAATAAAAATATTAAAAATTACCAAGGTTCTGAAAACCGGACCGGACATTGAACCGGTCGAGAGAGAGGTTCAGAGGTTTAGAGGTTCAACCGGTTCGACCGAAGATTCAACCGGATATAATAAAATATGTATAATATATATATTTATTTACAAATATATAGACATAAGATGAATTACATGTTAAAAAAATTAAAATATATTTAAAATTTATTTAAAATATTGATTGAAAGTTGAAATATAAAAGCATTTAATAGATTTAGAGGTTTATTAGTCCTTAATTTAGTAATTAAAATATATTATATATTATATTTTATTATAAAATAATTATTAAATTTTAAAAATTCAAAATTTTTTATTTTAATATTATCGACCGGTTCAACCGGTTTTTTACCGGTTTTCGCCGGTTTTCCCGGTTTTTACCGGTTTTCACGGTTTTCACGGTTTTTGACCGGTTTTTGACTTTCCGGTTTTTAAGGCTCACCCGGACAGGGGTCCGGTTCCCGGTTCAACCGGTCGGACCGGCCGGTCCGGTTCCCGGTTCAACCGGTCGGACCGGCCGGTCCGGTCCGGTTTTCAGAACAATGAAAATTACTAATTATGTTCATAAATATTCCTAATTAACAAAAAATATTTAAAATATGTAATATCAATCACTAAAATTATCTAAAATATTCACTAATTATCAATCACCAAAAATTACTAAATTACAGGTAAAATATTCAAATATCACTAATTATCAAACATTAATAATTACTAATAATTTGTAATTATTCCCTTTTAAAAAACATGTTCATTATTTATGTTTTACATTTCCCGTGAGACAGTTAATCAATCATGTCAAATATTAAATTATAACAATTAAGTTGTCGTAATTGAATTCGGTTAATTAACAAAATTAGCCTTATCTAAAACAAATTATAAAATAAAACTATTTTTTTTAATGTAGGATTGAATGTAGTGAATAATCAAATAATTAGGTAAAAATCATTTTAATTTTGATATATTATAATTCAAGTTAATCTTATGTAATATTGAAGCCTTTCTTTAGATATATTAATAATTTAAGTTAATATTATAATATTATATAAAATATTATAATTCAAAATTTATTATGTAATATTAAGATAGTAATATGAATATTTTCAATATTTACATTGTAAGATTAAATAAAATAAATATTATGAGGTTTTGATAGTGTCGCATGTTTCACAGTTTAGGAGGATTAATATAGGGGCTAATTGGTAAACAATTATTACCTGTCTTTTAATATACTAATAGAGATTCAGTATATCTTAAACAAAAATTATTCCTTTTTAAAATATAAATTATTAATTATTTATAAAAAATTTGTAAATCATGAATAAAAATAAAATTGAAATTAAACTCAATCAATCAAGATACACGTAGAAAACTAACAATAATAGTAAAAAAGTTATGAAACACAATCTTTTATGCATAATATTTTTTCTTGATGTGATATCAAATTGCATTTAAAATCACCATCTTAAATATTTTTTTGTTTAAAGATTTGAATATTTCAATTGATATGTGTCTCTAATTACATTAACTTTCCAAAAAGGGAGTCATTCAAATTAGAATATAAAAAAGTTATAATATAAAAATTATTTATTTTAAAAATATAGTAGTAAAAAATAGAAAACTTTTTATTTAATAAATTAAAAAAATAAAATGCATATTCATAGACAAACTGATTGAATTTTCTCATTCGTTATAACAAAATAAAATATTAAAAATAAAAAAAAATCATCCTAATGGTAATAAAAAAACATTTGATAAAAAAACATAATAAAAATAGTAGAGAGAAGAAAAAATAAAATATCAAAAGACTCTTTCGTCGCCTTAGACCCAAGTCGTTGTCATCACCTACCCGAACAAAGAAAGAAAAAATTAATTTTTAAAAAAAATAAGAAAAAATTAAAATAATTATGAATAAAAATTGATTGTAAAATTCAATGATGATACAAAATATGAGGAGTACAAAGATATTAAATAAAAAGTAAAAGACACAAAAAAAAAAGGAAGAAAATAAGATAGTAAAAAATAGAATAAAAATATGGAGAATGAACAAGAAGAAAAATAAAAAAAATAGAATAAATAAAAAGAGAAGAGAGAAAAAATGAAGAAAGGGGGAAGAAGAAAGAAGGATGTGAGAAAAATTTTAAAAAAAGAAAAAAAAAGAGTTGAAAAAAATGAGGAGAAAAATTAAACAATGAAAAGTATAGAGGAAAGATGAAGAATAGAAAATGAAAGAAGAAGAATTAAAAATAAATTAAAAAATAGAAAAAAAGAAGGATGACTAAGAAGGTAGATGAAAAAAATGAAATAAGAAAGAGAAAAAAAAAGGCAAGAAATAAAGATGACAAAATAAGAGAGGAAGAGAAAAAAAATAAAGTTGAAAGGGTTGAGGAGGTGAAAAGAAAAAAAAATGGATCTGAATGAATGAGTAGATATTTTACAACAAAATATGTATATATATAAGTATTTGATAGAGAAATTTTCCAAATTTATATTATTTAATATGAATAGACATTTTCAAATCAAATATTATCATTTCCAAATATTTTATGATAAAATCAATTATTCTAAATAAAATAAAAGATACATATTAGATATTAATTTTTAAAAGATACATTAAAGATTTGTAAATATCTTGAAAGAATAAAAATAAATGATACCTAACATTACATATGTGTCATATTTATAGAGACTCAATTAATGGACAAATCGGTAATCAACCATAACCTCTCTTTTACAATATTATATAGATTCTAAAAGGTCTTCAATTAATCTTCATGTCACAAATTTGTCATAGCTTACAACATAATTCACATAAACTATTTTATGTCCCTTTTTTAAGTTTATCAAAACTTGAAATATAAATACACAAACAACCATATAACTCTTCTACAATAAATTTTTACTCACCGTTTTATTATTTCTTATTTCATTTGTTCTTATTGCATTTTTTAGAGTCTTATTTAATTCAATTAATCATTTAATTATTCTAATTAGAAACATAACTAGTAAATTATTGTTTGATAAATTAATACTAGTGAGAACAATTTCTACTGACATTACTTATATGATTTAATATACACTTGCCAGTACATTATCTGCATATAGGCTAGAATTAACTCAAGGCCCCTTAGTTCATCCAATTTTTCATGTTTCACTATTAAAGGGATGATTAGCTAAAGGGGTTCAATCCTAACCACTTCCAGCAAGTATGACAGGCGGCTGGGGAATGCGAACAAGTACTTGTCCTAGCAGTTTAGGATTAGGACAGCAACCATGATAACATTAAGTTTTTAAGAGAAAAAAACATAGGAATTTAAATATTCTGTTATTAGATATTTTAAGGATTTTTAATATCCTACTATTACTGTTAGGAAGTTTAGGGATTCTATTTCTAGGAATTTTAAATAGAATAAGCTCAACTAAATGAGATAGATTGGCAGAATTTTCAGATTGGCCTAGGAAAGCAAATTTACTATAGTGCTCTAAGCTTCTTTAGTTCTTTGTATTGAGTCTTCATCAACGGTTGCTATCACTCTCTCAACGGATCACGCCCAAACCCACCCAATACTTATTTCAAAATTATGTCAATGTAAAATCATTTCATGTCAATTAAAATTCAATATCAAATATAAAATGATTTATGTCTGTCACCATAGACAATGAAGTCCACAATGATACATTCAAGATCATGCCCTAGAAAAGCTGGGCCTCATCTCCTTGGTTGTCGCAAATAAAGATCGGGCAGAGCACAGTTTGCTGTCAATAACATGTTTCACGGCCATCGGTAACTGGTTTCTGCAATTACATAATAGAGCACATCACTCAGCACACAGCACAAAAAGCTTACAAGCACTAATCACATCAGTAGTGGAAAAATTAACTACATTATGGTTAATCCCAAACAATAATGGCATGCTGATACTCACATTGAAATTAAGAACCAAGCTTTGTCATCTTGTTGAACATATTTCCATAAAACTTCGCTTCCTTTTTATTGTACTCCTTCACCTTTTCCTTCAATGTCTTGTACTCCAGCTTGATATCCCTAGTTAACAGATCAAAAAGAGTCATCACAACATGCCATAACAATCATACTGCATATGATCAGAGCATAGAATTTACACGAGTAACATATTTCGATGATAAACATTTGAAAAATGCTCAGATATTAACCCATCCATAAATGTTCAAACCAGCAGTCCCATTCAGAGTACATACCTGTTGTCAGGGTCAATATCAAGAGCTTTCTTAATGTCAAATTCAGCCAAATCCAAATCAGCCAACTGCATATATGCCTGGGCCCTTCTGTAGAGAGCCTTCACACTGTTACTCTCAAGGTCCAATACCTAAAAACCCACATAAAAAAATCATTGCTCATTGTGTTTTTATGTGAAGGAAATGATTCATAACTAATGAAAGACTGCAAACAGAACCTTGGTACACAATTTCTCCGCTTCTTTGTAATCTTTTAACTTCAACTTGCATGCAGCATTGTTCAGATTGCAGGAAACCTTCAAGGTCTTGGCCTGTTTTTTCTCCTCCGCACTGAAGGCAGAATCATACTCTATATACTTTACAGCCTGCAGTTAGGTTCCAATAACAAAATTACCTCAGTCCTCAATGTCTTAACATCTACGAGTGTGGTTAAATGTGTAATTTGACTTCCATTACCTTCTCATATCTTTTTGAAGCTCTAGCATATTTACCAGCTTTAAATAACACATTTCCTTCTTCTTTCTTCTTACCAGCAGCTTCAATTTTCTCTTGGGTGTTCAGATCCCAAGACTCCTTCTCCTGAAAGAATAATATGACTTTTAATCTCTTCCATAATACATAAAACTACAATATTTAAAATATTATAATTGACAAATTTTAGTGCTAAAAAGAGAAAATTGAATGTGAAAATGGTTCAATTAGGTAAAATTTGCAGGTACTGAAATTTTCAGGTAAGGTAAAGTGCATTTAGCATATCTTGCTTTTAATGCACAATGGCAATTCACCATTCTGTTGCTGACTTACCTTCTCAAATGAAACTAGCTCCAGCTCATAATACACAGCTGAATTAGGAGGAACCACAGCCAATTCCTGCTGCGACTCCAGTGAACCGAAAGCATACTCGGGCGCTATAGACAATGATGCTACCTCACCCTTCTTCATGGTCATCACAGCTCTATCAAGCCCATCAATGACTTGCTCTGTTAACACATCAAACATCGCTACAATTAAACACCAAAAGAAAAATATTATGTGTGTGTCAAAGCAATGAAAGATTCCAAATTACCCTCATCTGTTTTGAATTCAAACAGTGTCCCTTCTTCATCATGGCCCTTTTTCAGAAAGACAGTACCATCTTGCAGCTTACCAATTAGTTTCACTGTGAAGATGGAAGAGGAAGAAATTATCAGAAAAATGTTCTAGCTGCGTAATAAAGAAATAATCATCTGTCGTTTACAATAATCAATAATCACCTTTCACTACAGCCCCCTCATTTGGACGCTCATATCCTTCCCCTTCTTTGAGTATCTTCTTCACAACCTTCTTGTCATCGGTTATGTCTGATACAGTCTTCCAGGAAACTAACTCAAGGGTAATTTGCAATGTAGCATTTGGTGGAATTGCTCCTCCATCAGCATCTGCTGGCTTCCCCTTCTCACCAAATCCATCTACGTCCAAATAAAGAAATAGATAAACCTTTAAATTGAGAAAATAAATGACAAAAATTGAGAATATTAATCGTACTCGTTTTAGGGTATGCTTGGTATCAGGTAAAATGGGGGATATTTTACCATGATACACACAAACACACACGATCCCTCTTATCAGAAAGCCCAGAATCACCATTGGAGAGCATTACGAAACTCGGCCTAAGTTAATGTATATTGTATACATATATACAAAATTTAAATAAATAAATAAAAATATTGAACAATTTACATAATGTTAAACTAAAGATAACTTTTAAAACAAATTTTCCATTCAGACAGTACACAGGTAACCATCTTGTTTATATATAACTTTGAACACATCTCATCCATGATAAACTTTTCCTGCATTTTTACTCTAATACCAAAGATACACATTGCTGAAGTGTTCTATAGACAACTTACATTGTGGCTTCACTGTCAAAATCACTTTCTCTCCCTTCTTCATGGTTTTAACAGCCTTCGACAATGCAGGACAGTAATGACCTATCATAGATAGAAAACTAATTTAAGTCATTCATACACACCACAAAAAGGAAATGATATACAAGAACAACCGCAATTTAAAGGCACTTACCTTCTCTGACAGTGAACTCCACTCCATCAGAATTCGCTACAAGCTTTCCATCTTCCAGATGAACTTCATACTTAACTGCATTCAGTACATTATATGGTTAAGACGGAGCTAATTACTCAAGGGAACAAATAAACTGAGTTAAATAATAAATGTGTATCTATGTACCTAATACTTCATCAGGATCCTTGGGGTTCTCCCATTTCTCCCCCTCAGTAAGTATCTTCTTGAATATACCACCATCCTTACAAATGTCCTTCACACTTGTCCAAGATAGAAGCTCAACATCGAATTGCAGAGTCGCATTAGAAGGGATTGTTGGAGGCGAACCGGATTCACCATAAGCTAGCTCAGGTGGTATGGTGAAAATAGCATTTTCACCTTTCTTCATGGTCTTAATACCTTCATCCCATCCTTTAATTACTTGCCCTACAAACACAAGATGCCACTTACAAATATATCCAAAAGATAATTAAAATGTTCCTGCATCAGCACTATGCTTCCTTCAACAACAGCATACACATTTTTTTTCATTTCAAATCATCAATATGAATACGAAAAACCACAACTTAAATTGAATTTGCAAACAACTTTCCACATAGCTTTTACAATCACTCTCTCAAATTAAAAAAAAGGCCCATTCATTGCATTTAAATAGGTCATTGCACCAAATTAAAATTTTACAATCGAAACACCCAAAATCTTCAAGTAAATTAAAAAACAAATAAAAAAAGAGCACATCATTCACCTTGTCCAAGAGTGAACTTGAAAGGACTATCCCTGTCGCGGCTCGAATCAAACTTAGTCCCATCAAGCAACGTCCCAGTGTAATGAACTATCAATCAAAAGGATATATAACAATAAATAAATAAGAGTTAAATTAGAGAAAATGAAAAAAGTAGAGTAAGAGAACCAAAAATGAGAAGAGAGGAGCACCTTCAACTTCATCGCCAGCTTCAGGAGTATCCCAACCTTGTCCTTCCTTGAGGAGCTTCTTCTTGAGACCTTGCTTGCCGATCTCTTTCTCCTCGCCAACCTTAAGGACGGGATTGTCGTCGGGGAGATCGAAGTCTTCGTTCATCTCCTCCGGTTGGGGCATGTCAAAATCTTCTTCCATCTCGCTTCTTTTGTGAGAGTGAACCAACAAACAAGAAGAACAAAGAGTGAGAGTAGGCCAGCGGAGAAGAGGGTTTTCGTTTCGATGGTCTTTTTAGAGTGTAGTTAATATGCTGGGGGAGAGTTGGGGCGAGGTTCTAGAGAGTTCTACGATGAAGGGTTTACCTTAATGTGACAAATGCGTGTGCAAGAGCAAGAGTGAGAGACGAGGATGAAGGGTCAGGATCTTTCCAGAGATTTTATTTTTATTTGTATTTTTCCTGACAAATAAAAAAATAAATGTTCGCTTTTTTTCAAATTTTCTCTTGTTGACTGAAGTCAGAAATTGAGATGATGTTTAAGGATGATAATATAGAGTAATGTTATAACTACGTCATAAAATTAGTTATTATATATAATAATATAATTTTATTCTTTTTATTTTAAAATAATAGTCGTTTTGACTTTTATGATATAATGAAAAACTAATGTACCTAGATACAAATTGGGTCTAGATACATTAGTTTTTCAATATATCAAAAAAGTCAAATCGATTATTATTTTGGAATGGAGGTAGTATAAATTTATTAATCAAACTTTTAAAATATTAAATTAATGTACTATATTAAAATATAAATTAATAATTTAAAAAAGTTGAATTATAACGCATAATTGTAGATTATGGCTAATTTTATAATATAAAAAAAACATTTCTCATCACTAATATTACATTAGATTAATCCTCAAACTTCCCCTACACTTTTTTTTTTTTTGGTACTGGACCAACGGTATCCCCTAGTCCTATAGGCTAAGGACTAATCTGACGCAGTGAGGAGCTCCATTTAAGGGTTTAACCGCTAGCCAACGGGTTACTGCATACACAAGGCAGGGGTCGAACCCCCGACCCTTACTTAATCAGACAAGTGAGCTAACCATTTGATAATCCAAGTTGGTTAACTTCCCCTGCACTTTACATATGCGCTTTATTTTACATTTTTTTACTTTATTTTTTTTTTAAATTAGTCTTTCTTTTTGAACTTTCTAATTCATGTTAGTAATTTTGTTAAGTTTTCATTAAGCGAGAATTGGTGTGCATAGTTGAATGCCTACATGGAAATGATTCTCAACATATAGAAAATTATACTCAAAGAAGTACTAATATATACAAGCAAGATACTCATTATTCAGCGACCAATACCAAAACTAGGATGTGATTAACGTGGGATGCACAATAAAAGTGGCATGCTAATAAGTGGTCTGGTGCAATTCCCATTTTTAATGGCCTAAGCATCTGCCCCAAATGCTTTACAAATAAATTCATATATATATATATATAATAAGTGGTCCGGTGCAATTCCCGTTTTTAATGGCCTAAGCATATGCCCCAAATGCTTTACAAATGAATTCATATATATATATATATGAATAGTTGAGACTGGATCCAAAATGTCTCCACATGTGTCATATCAATACAAAAGTATACGCAATAATAAATGGCTATATGAGCATCCATTTAAGATGATTTATAAAATATAATATCAACATATTTGAGATTAAATTAAAATGTCTCTGTAATACATGTCATCAATCATCATATTAAGTTGTAAAACAAGGTTCATTATCCAAGTATAATCGTATAAATGGCAAACATAGTTATACAATAAATTGTCTTAAGACATTACAAAATATGAAGTAATGATAAATTTCAATATACAAACTCCTACTAACTCAGAATATCAAAAGGACCCCATCACACCCATATGAGTTACATGATCAACAAAAGTTTGGACATTCAATCCATTGGTTAAGTGATCAGCAATCATAAGCTCAGTAGGAATATGTTTGACACGAGTATTAAACTCTTGTATTTTCTACTTGACAAACATTAGCTTTGTGTAAATGCTTTGACCACTTTGTGCTCTTATTGTTGTGCGATAAATTCACCACATCAGAGTTGTCACAATATATTGTTAAGGGCATTGAAATGCTTTGCACAATACCAAATTCTGTAATCAAATTTTTCCATCATATCGCTTGACGTGTAGCCTCATAACAAGCAATATACTCGGGTTCCAAGGTTAAGGTGGTTGTAAGTGTTTGTTTAACACTTTTTTCACAAAACAACACATGTTGCCAACATAAAGATATAACCTGATGTAGATTTGTGATCATCTTGACGACCGCTATAATCATAATTAGAATAGCCGATAGCCTCAAAATGATATGACCTCTTATAAGTTAGAATATAATCTTCCGTACGCTATAGGTACCTCATGACTCATTTAATAGTGAAAATGAGCACGAAAAGGGGGGTTGAATCGTGCGCTTCAACTTTTTTTCTCCTTTTTAAAGTAATTTCTACAAGAGCTAAACAAGAACTATCAAGTATATAAACTTGTAGTGGCAGCGGAATATGTTAGTAATATAATGAAATATATAAAGAATATAATGATACTAACTTAAAAGCTCTTAAGAAACTATAAGAGACCTTGAGAAAGCTTTTATAAGGTTTCAGAAATATATTGGTTAATTCAGAAGTTGTTCAGAAATAAGACTTTATCAGAATTGGATTTTGTTCACAGACGAGAACATGCATTCAGAAAGGTTTCCTTCAGAAAGCGATTTCTGAGATGAATCAGAAACTTTTTCAGAAAGGATCAAGAAGGTTTTAAGAGATATTTCTGAAGCTTTAAAAATAAACTTTCTCAATAAGAAACCTAGAAGTAAAGAGTAAGAGATCACATAAACAATTTATACTGGTTCGGCCAATGTAGCCTACATCCAGTTCTCAATCCTTCATATTGAGTTCCACTAACTTTCTCCAAAGTTACAAAGATATTCTTGCACTGCCTTCTCAGGCTGAACTTCCAAGTGTTCTTTTCTTCGAGCCTCTTCAAGCTCCCTCACCAATATTCTAATATTGGATTTTACAAGTAGTCTTTAGAGTAGCCTCTTCAAACTTTCTACTGCTTAAACTCTAAGACAGATTTCCTAGATGTGTTTAAGTTTGGTTTTGAGTTTAAGGGTGTAAAGAAGGTTCTGATATGGATTTAAGTTTGAACCTTGCTAAAACTAATCCTAAGACACTTAAGGGATGTGTATAAATTACAACAAGTGTTTTAGGGGAGGAAAGAATATAATTCAGAAAATAACAATGACAATATAGGAAGTGTTTCTGAATGCTTGGTGTGTATGATGCTTTGCTCGAATGCTTTTCCTTGTTCATCTTCTTGTTTAAGCTTCCTTAAATAGATATTGATTCTTTGTAATCGTTGGAGATGTGTGAAAGCTTAGCGGAATTATTTGTTTTTACCACACGGTTGCAGGAAGCATGGAAAGATGATGCACTTCTCAAGACTTGGGTAATGTGTTTTGCTTCTTTCAAGGTGTGCACGGGGTTGCATGTCTTGTGTTTTGCAACTTTTACAAGATTTCTCGCGTGTCTTCTTGGCTTTATTTGCATGTTGGGAGACAACCGGACATTTTGCTTGAACTTTGTTACCACCGTGTCATTTCTTCAGAAACTGTTGCGGCCTTTGTTGTGCTTGATGGTAAGGTTTCTGAATCCTCCTATTGCTTGTGTGTTTGGCTGCTAAGCATGTTGAATGGATGAATCAACTTCTTGCATGTGCTATTTTTTATTCCAACTTTGTTTTGTTCGAGCCATGCTTTATTTCTTCAGAAAATGACTTCATAAAGGTCCTTGTTGATCACGAGAATAACTTATTTAAAATTTAACTCATACTCTTATAAAATTGAAGTTTTTATAGGAACACATTTGTGACAATGTATGTATGAATTATTTTTACTAATTTCTTGGTAATTATAGGATCCTGCAACTCATTAACACATATTAAATAGTTCTAACAAAATATTCACTAAATTGATTTTTCTCTTCAAAACATTTTATAAAATACAAAATTAATTTCTTAATTTTGTCTCAAAGGGATTATGGAGCTAATATCATTTTGCAGTATGTCAGTGAGATACACCAGGTTTACTCAAGTATCTTCATAGTACACCAATAACAAAAGCAATACCTGGACGTGTGCACACTTGAGCATGTATAAGACTGCCAATAATAGAATCATAAGGGACGTTTTGAAGGTGTGTATTTGCACAAGAAGGGGGTTGAATCGTGCTTGATTTTTAAAATTTTTTTCCAAAATAAGTTCTTTTTTAAAACACTTCTTAGAAGACAAGCCTTCTAAGTGGCAATTCAACAAGAGTGGCAATCCAACATTCTAACATCGAAAGAAGCAACAAATATAGAAAATATGAATTATATCTTAGTTTTAAAGAGATAAAAACAACTAACAATAACAATAAAACACTTCATGCAACATTTCTAAATCTTGAGCAAGATTTAATAATCAATCTACTAGAAATTCCAAATCTTGAGTTTTTCCAAAATAATTTAGTTTTTCTATAGATAATATGTACCATCAGAATTTAGATTCAATATACTAAAATAACATCAACTTTAAATCTGCATATTACCTTTAGAAACAGAACCTGCAACATAGCTAGCAAAAGCATGCAAGACTTGCAACATATCAATTTTATTATTCTTACATAAATTATTAGTACCTACTTCTAGGCAATTTTCAGCAACAATTCATCATTATGATGATGTCAAAAAGGTGCAACAACATAATTTATTTATCTATCTCTAATAACAAGAATCGAATGCATAGAATAAACATAACTTGCATACCATTGAAGTGAGGATTGCCACAAGTTTTGCATTCCTAGGTGATGAGGGAATATGTTGGAGGAATTGAGACACAACATTTTGAAATTCAAGTCTACTCTTAGTCTCTCTTTCTAGTCGTGCTTCAAAATCTACAATTTTTTTTTCTGCAAATGGACAATGTAATCATTGGTTGAGTAAGAATGATAGTCTTCCCCATCATGTCTTTGCCTGTGGATTCCAAATACTTGGGAAGGACAAGGTCCATAACCGAAGCCTCTTACTCTACCCAAAGCGCTTTGCCAAACACTTTACTAAGGGAGTCATTTGGTGCAATTATCTGTGGACAAGTTTCTTCACTCTCTAATTCAGTAATCTTCTCCTGTATATTAACAAAATTCAAACTAAAGTGGAAGAAACAAAAAAGTGAACATTCTTTTAAAGGTTAAAATAACACACAAACAATTTATTGTGTCAATTAATAAGCTTTTCAATAAATACTTACACAAACAATTTGTGTAGAATAATTTACATATGATCCATCTACTTTGGTATGTGTGGCAATAAAGATCTTTCCTCTACTAACAAGTTGTCCACACTCAAGTTCCTGCACATGTTCAAAGTACTCATCATAAGCAAACATGATCGAAACAAGTTTTAAAAAAAAAGGTTTTGTTCAATAATTAAACTATCACCATCTCAAATCTTTTTCTTGCTAAAGTCTTGGATCCTCCAGAGTGCACAATTAATTGTTTTGCTCGAATTTGTGCATTTTGTTTGCATATTTTCTGCGGTGTTCAGAAAAAAAAAACAATATGAACCATATGAAATTTTGTATTTTATGAATAATACAACTTGATTTAATTACCACAGTGGCTGGATCCAAACGATACTCAATAAATTGAGTCCAATGGTCTTGATTTATACACAGAGGATGATTGACATAGTTTGCTTCTCTGCTCAATTTAGGGTTATAGTATTTATGAAAAACATCGGATCGGTTTTCCTTCCACTTTTCTCCTATTCGTTTCAAGATGATGTTCTTCACTTGATCATCATCTATAATGAACTTTTCCTTATGAAATATAAGAAAATGTTAGTGAAATATTACTACAAATATATATTATCGAGTACAAAAAAAATATCATAAAAAACTCTATTTCATACTCAATCGTACCCTTAACTTGTCATTGTAAAGATCCTCCTTATATTTGCAAGGAAGTTTTGACCAAGAAGGGTAACATATAGGTAGAGCAGCAAAGTTAGCTCCTAATTGTCCAAGAGCTTGTCCTAAGAGGCCAGCTGCTTCACCAATTGGTTTTTACAATCATTAAATGGTAACACTACTCTGGTACCAACAGGAAGCACCCAAAGATCCTTTAATCGTAAGTGTGCAACTTTTGTAATGCCTGCAACATCTGTAAATTTGATTTCAAATTATTATCCCAAAGAAAGTGTTACTTCAATCAACACAGTTGTTAAGTCCAGGAGCTTAATAAATTATTAGCCTATGTAAATTTGATTTGACAAATAAAATTGTAGTATGGAGATAGTCACAAATAAGCAACAATGATTAAACTGATATATAATTGATGTACAAGTATAGTACACCCAAATTTTTGAATCCAAATCTGAGTTTCAGAGCAGAATTTGAGTAGCAAGGTAGGGCACGCAAAACACAAATAAGATATTTTGCAGGAACTAATTAATTAATATATATATGTTTTGATTTAGTTTTGTTAATTATTTCTGAATCCCCTGAAATTAAAGGCATGCAGCAAGCACGGTCACAAATAAATAAATTTATGCAATATAATTAAGTTCATGAAACCAAGTAATATAAGGAAGCATTAGTTGGTCTGGTCTGGTTAGGAAGAGGGATATTCCTTCATCACTAGCAGCTTTTACAATTCATTACCCAATTTTGTTGCGTAATGCAATGCAATACAATATACTAGGATATTATAATGGTCGCTTGTGTTCGTTTCATTACCCAAAGATAGTCACACACACACACACACACATATATATATAGTTAATAAATGTTGTAACTCATGAACATAACAAGGTTGTTACCTTTTACATCAACTGTCCAATATCTAGCACTTTGACGCCTTTGAATCCGACCTTCAGTGACCCGTGGTGCTTGAGATGATGGAGCCGAAACCAATGGCGATGAAACATGAGTAGACAATTGATCATTTGCACCTTCTTTATTCACACCACTAAACCGTGCAACTCTAGGCATACTAATTGAATTGATCTAATTAATTGATAATAATAAAATGAAATTAGCAAATTTATGTGTTTTTTTTTAAATACTAACTAAAAAAGTAGCCAACACGTATTTAACAATATCATCATATAAGGAAAAATATTATCACAAAAAATAATATCATCACACAATTGCGGATGCTGCAAGATGAACCCCAAAGAAGGAAAACTTCCATATGGCTACACAATACTTCTACCAAATGAGGAATAAAACAGACCAAATTCATATAACTTGTAGATATAAACAACATATAATAAAATTTATGCCACTAAGTCGGGGCAGATTTCAATACAGTCAAATACTGGTAAGTAAGATAAAGAGGATGAATCTACATGTCTACGAGTCATCAAAATGTAAATGCATAAGTCAAATATGAAAAATAAGCAAACTACATTTGGAATTCATTAAAAGGGATTAGAAAAGAATAATGCAATGTCATGTTTTAGATGTAACACACTCTCAGAAATCTTCATCAACATATTGTTTTTCCATCTCATATAAATCTCTTAGCTTCAAGTGTACGACAACACACCAATCTTTGTCCACCACATTGTCCACATAATATACTAATTGAGCATTTGAAGCAAGAATATATGGCTCATCATCAACTCCATCAGCAAGAATATTAACGTTGACGCACTTGAAATTATCTTTCCTCGTTCCTTTATTGGTAAATAAAGTAACCAAGAACCGACCAGAATAGTTTAGCTCTATGATGTCAACCAACTTTCCATAATATGGCACCGGTCCTCTAGAAGGGTTGTTATCACTACTACTAGCAAAACTTGTAGTTCTAGCGTTGACAGAAACTCCACTATATTGAGTTTTCAACCCTTGTTCACGAGTGATAGTTCGAAACTTATACCCATTAACATTATATGCAGAACATCTTCTTGCTTGTTGAAATGGGCCTTGTGCAATTAGTAGCTTGATTTCATCTGAGTGTGTTTCATCCAAAGAATTCATAATCTAGAATCATTGCATACATGCATTAGAAGCATAAATACAAACCAAAAGTTAATATATACCACTAGGCCACATTGGAGTTATACTCACTCGTGCATAGAACCATTCACTAAATTCTCTATGAACTATCCTTTGAATCTCTGCGACTGATCGCTTGTTCCTGCTCCTTAATTGTCTTCTTGTTTCTCTTCTAAATTCACTTTATTTAATTGTGCACATAAAATTCATCTATAATATTAGTAAAGAGAATTTTTAGCTCTAAGATTTATATAAAAAAAGAGACACTTACTCAATAAAATGGTCCACAAGTCTACTATTAACTAGGACATAGTGATGTGCTTGTAGTTTCTCCAATGGCGTCAGATTGAAAAATGTCGCACCACCAACTAAATTGCCAATTTGTGGAAAATAATTGTGCAATGTCAGAGTTTGAACAACATCAGTCGGTTCATCATTCACTCGTCTCAAACGATTGAATCTTGTTTCAATATCATCCAAATATCTCGAACAGAAGGTGAGACATTCTTCAGCTATGTAACCTTCTGCTATAGAACCTTCTGGTTGTGCCTTGTTATGTACATAACCTTTAAACTTTCCCAATAGCCTATAAGAAATATATTAATACAGATGCTAAAGTAAAATGAATTGGAAAAAAAATTATTTCAATGAGAAACACAATTACCGTTCTATCGGGTACATCCATCGGTAATGTATTGGGCCTCCAAGTTTTGCCTCATCAACAAGATGAACAATCAGATGTACCATTATTGTAAAAAAAGAAGGAGGAAATAAGACTTCCATATGGCACAATGTAAGCAGTACCCGTTGCTGGAGCTTGTTAAGATCTATTGGATCCAACACTTTACCAAAAAGTTCTCTAAAGAATGAGCATAAATCAACAATAATTGTAGATACTTCTTTGGGTAATGTGTTTCTCACTGCTATTGGGAGCAGATGTTCCATCAGTATGTGGGAATCATGACTTTTTAAACCAGTCAACTTGCAAAATTTTCAAATCAAAGCATCTAGAGATGTTACTAGAATAATTGTCTGCTAAAATCACATTCTTCAAAGTCTTTAAAAGTTGGTCCTTCTGAACATTTGACATTGTAAAATAAGCAGGAAGATACTTTCCATTTTCATCAGGCCAGAGATCCATCCTTATGTTCATACTTTTCAAGTCTTTGCGAGCATTGAGGTGATCCTTTGTTTTCCCTTGTTCATTGAGTATGGTATATATCACGTTGTCACACACATTTTTCTCAATATGCATAACATCGAGATTAGGACGTAATAGATTGTGCTCCCAATAAGGAAGTTAAAAAAATATGCTCTTTTTTCTCCATTGTTTTATCTCACTTTGCTTGGGGTCAGTTCTGCATTTTCTCTTACCTTTGGTTGCCTCACCCTCTGATCTCTTTCCAAAAATAACATTGATATCTTCTTGTTGCTTTAGTATTTCTGATCCAGATAAGACTACAGGAGGGATTTTCAGATCAGTACTTCCATCAAAACTGTTGGGAAAGGTACCAGAAAATAATTGATCGCAGCGGAATAAAACCTTTCCCTCTTGAATGAACCTGTGAGGAGCGTAATATGCAGTAGACCAAATAGACAATATTTCCAAAGTGCAAAAATAAACAGTAACAGCCAAAAAGAGTGCACACCAATATTTTAACGTGGAAAAATCCCCAAATGACAGGGACAAAAAACCACGGGACCTAGTCCAGAAAATATTCCACTATAAAATTATCCAGAGTACAGCCAATAACCTCAACAAAATAGGTTCCACAACAAAGACCTACTCTCTACCAAAATAGTGGAAATAAATCACCTAACTAGTGAAAATAAATCACCTAAACAGGTATAAATCGGCTACCCAAACAGTGAAAGAGTAAAGATCCGAATATACCAGGTGAAAGACCACAACACCAGGAACAAGTGGCTGAAATTTCATAAGAAACGGAGCTCAAATGAAGCTCCGATCTGAACTGGAAAAATGAAGAAACGCTGCTGCAGTTCTTCACTTGCTCTCGGGCTCTCTGTTCTCTCACTCTCTCTAAAGTGTATGTGTGTGTTGTTGAAAATTGAAAAGAAGAATTAAATGGCACAAAGTGCCTTGACTTTTCAACACTCCATTTTTTTTAAATAATAATAATAATAATAATAAAGTAAACAAATGGGCCAAAGAAGTGTGGAGGCCCACACAACAAACTCCCTCGCCGACTCAATTCGAGGCACAGATCAAACCGGCAGCAATGCGACAATCTTCAAACTTCACCCTCGGCAATGACTTTGTCAGCATATCAGAACAATTGTCATCAGTGTGAAGATTTTCAAGTTCCATCACCTTCGAATCCAAAACATCACGGACCCAATGGTATCGCACATCAATGTGCTTAGACCTGCCATGAAAAGTGGAGTTCTTGCCAAGATGAATAGCACTCTGACTGTCGCAATATAAAACATACCTCTCCTGAGTAAAGCCAAGTTCTTGCACAAATTTCTTCATTCAAAGCAATTCTATACATGCTTCAGTAATAGCAATGAACTCAGCCTCAGTAGTCGATAAAGCAACACATTTCTGCAATTTAGATTGCCAAGCCACAGCTCCTCTGCAAAGGTAATCAAATAACCAGAAGTAGACTTTCTAGAATCAACATCCCCTGCCATGTCAGAATCAGTATACCCACAAAGAATAGGTTTCCCAATTCTAAAACACAGTTTCAAACCAGAAGTACCACGGAGATATCTCAATATCCACTTCACTGCTTTCCAATGCTCATTACTAGGATTGGAAAGAAAACGACTGGCAACACCAACAGCATGACCTATATCAGGCCTAGTGCAAACCATTGCATACATCAAACTTCCTACTGCAGACGCATAAGGAATATGTTGCATATCTCCTTTTTCTTTATCACTAGAAGGAGCATGTCTAGTGCTTAGCTTAAAGTGTGAAGCTAGAGGCGTACTTACCACTTTAGCTTTATCCATGCCAAACCGCTGAAGTACCTTTTCAATGTACTTTTCTTGAGATAGCCATAGCTTCTTGGACTCTCTGTTACGAGTAATACGCATCATCCCAAGAATTTGTTTTGTTGGTCCCAAGTCCTTCATTGCAAAAGACTTGTTAAGCTCCTTTTTCAATCTGTCAATTCTAGACAAATTCTGACCAACAATCAGCATGTCATCAACATAGAGCAATAAAATAATAAAATCATCATTAGAGAATTTCTGCACAAAAACACAGTGATCAGAGGTGGTCTTCTTGAATCCCTGTTCAATCATAACCGACTCAAATTTCTTGTACCACTGCCTCAGGGCTTGTTTCAACCCATACAAACTCTTCTTCAATTTGCAGACATAATCCTCTTTGCCTTTTACCACAAAGCCTTCAGGCTGCTCCATGTAAATTTCTTCCTCCAAATCACCATGAAGGAAAGCGGTTTTCACATCCATTTGCTCAACCTCTAAATCAAGACTGGCTGCCAAACCAAGAACAACTCGGATAGAAGACATTTTAACAACAGGAGAGAAAATTTCATCAAAATCAATACCTTTTTTCTGACGGTAGCCTTTGACAACCAAACGAGCTTTGTATCGTGGAATAGAACCATCATCACCGGTCTTCAACCTGTAAATCCATCGATTCTCCAAAGCTTTCTTGTCCTTAGGCAACTTGACCAACTCAAATGTGTGGTTATCACACAATGACTTCATTTCATCATCCATTGCAACAACCCACTCTTTCTTGTTCTCACTCTCCATAGCCTCTTCGTAGCACTCAGGTTCTCCCCCGTCAGTGAGGAATACATATTCCTAAGATGAGTAGCGAGTAGAGGGAAAACGTTGTCTAGAGGACCTCCTAAGAGGAACAACAGGCTCAATAACATCATCAGCTACATCATCACCATCATCAACAATCTCAAATGGAACATCAGGAATATGAGTTTGAGTATCAACATCATTACCAACATCTGCTACATTAGGCATCTGAGTCTCAGGAGCTGGATCAAGATCAACCAAACCATCACGAGTCTTCGAATTCTCTGCCTTGTCAATGTCTTCAATGGTCTGATCATCCATAAAAACAACATCACGACTTCGGATGAGCTTCTTCTCAACAGGATCATAAAATCTATAGCCAAATTCATCATGACCATAACCAATGAAGATGCTCTGCCTTGTCTTGACATCTAACTTGGACCGTTCATCTTTCGGCACATGTACAAAAGCTTTGCACCCAAAAACACGTAGGTGGTCATAGGAGACATCCCTCTCATGCCAAACTCTGTTAGGAACATCTCCCTGCAAAGCAACAACAGGAGATAAATTTATAACATGTGCAGCAGTATATAAAGCCTCACCCCAAAAAGATCTAGGTAACTTTGGTTCAGAAAGCAAACATCTGACTCTCTCCATCAATGTCCTGTTCATCCTTTCTGCCAAGCCATTGAGTTGAGGAGTCTTCGGGGGTGTCTTCTGGTGTCGAATGCCCTACTCCTTGCAGTAATCATCAAAAGGTCCAATAAATTCGCCACCATTATCAGTGCGGATACACTTCAGTTTCTTCCCTGTTTCTCTCTCCATGGAAGCCTGAAATTGTTTGAAAACACTGAGTACCTGATCTTTAGACTTCAAAACATAAACCCAAAGCTTCCTTGAATGATCATCGATAAAAGTCACAAAATAAAGTCCACCACCAAAGGTCTTAGTCCTCATCGGACCACAAAGATCAGAATGCACCAATTCAAGCAACTCTGATTTCCTGGAAGGAGGATGACTCTTGAAAGCAACCCGGTTCTGTTTCCCAGCCAAGCAATGAGCACATTTCTTCAATTTAGCACAAGTCACACCTGAAATAGAATTATTATTGACCAAGGAGTGTAACCCCTTCTCACTAATGTGACCAAGCCTTTTATGCCATAAATCTGATGAACCATCACAATCAACATCATTTATGTCATCAATAAAAACAGAAGCATTCATCCAGTACAAACGAGAACACTTCTTACCTCGTGCCATCACCATAGAAACTTTAGAGAGTTTCCACTTACCACCACCAAAAGTACTGACATAACCTTCATCATCAAAAGTACTAGTGGAAAGTAGATTCAACCGGACATCGGGTGCATGCTTGACATTATTCAAAGTCAACTTGGTCCAATGTTGGTTTCCAAGCAAACAGTACCTGTTAGGGGTGTTCATTGGGCGGTCGGTTCGGTTTTTGGACGAAAATTCAACCGAACCGACCTATTCGGTTGATACAAAATATCAACCAATCGGTTCTCTTTAACCCCCTTCAACCGAACCGAACCGATCCAATCACTGTGCGGTTGGATTTGGGCGGTTTTTTTGGTTTTTTTAACCTGCTGGAAATTTTTTTATATATCATAATAAATACATTAATATGTCCAAAAATGTTCAAAATACTCCACATAAATAGGAAATTCAACCAAACAACATAATTAAATTTACAACCAAACATGATTGAAATCATTATCCCTTGAAAATGAAAATAAAGTCACCATTAAGTAGCATCATCCACCATGGCAGCATCATAGTTTAGTACCAACAAGACAACAACATCAACATAGTCTAGAAAATAAAAATTACAACCAAACACAATTTAAGTTTGAAATGACATAATACAAACAACAATAAATGGAAACAAAATAACTTGAATAATCTTAATCACTTTCAACACCGGAGTCTTCATCAACAACACCTGAATTTGGTGTAACCTCTGTAAAATACAAAATAAGTTACTAGTTAGTACTAATAATAAATAACACAATACTAGAGAAGAAAACAATTATGACAAGTATACAATAAGCTTTACATACCATGTTCCAACTTCTCTATTTCTTCAATACACTCCTCAAATTCAGTAGAGATTGGTGAAGAACGGAACCAATTTTGAGCACAAATAAGAGCCTCCACTGTCTTCGGAGTTAAAGAACTCCTATAACTATTTAGCACCCTTCCTCCCGTGCTAAATGCAGATTCTGAAGCAACTGTAGAAACAGGCATTGCTAGTACATCTCTAGATATTTGGCCAAGGATAGGATACTTAGTGGAATTGACCTTCCACCAATTAAGAAGATCAAACGGTTGGCCACTCTTCTTTTCTAAGGCCTCCATTAGGTATAAATCAACCTCATCCTTATTCATACTCTCACTATAATGCATGTCCTTCTCAAACTCCAAAGTACAAGCTTGCTCAAAAGTGGTGGCATTCATAGCATTCATATGTGGTGATTCCATAGTTTGAGATTGACCATCAATCAACACCCTATAGCTCTCAAACATCCTATTAAAAGTGTCTTTCACTTTTGTACAAAAAAATTCAGCATCAGATTTTTCATAAATCTTGTGAAAGCTCCACTCAACAAATTTCAGCTTGTATCGAGGATCAAGAACTACAGCAACAAAGATCATCATGTTCATATTTTTCATATTACCCCAATACTTATCATGCTTGATTTTCATTTTCTCAGCCATTCTTCCAAGTAAAGGATCCTCAGAAGTAATCCAAGCCTTCAATGTACTCATTATCAAGTAAAATTGAGAGAAATATAGTGCTGAAGTGACATATGAAGTACCAGAAAATTTATTTGTAACATCATAGAAAATAGACAAAAACCTCACAAACACCTTTGCATTTTCCCAATCATCATTCCTTGGAATACCACCTTGCATCAAAGCAAATTCAGTGTCCCTCTCTCCTAATCTTTTGAATGCCTTTTGGAACTTTAAAGCACTCTCAAGCATAATGTAAGTAGAGTTCCATCTAGTAGGGACATCTAATTGCAAAAAGCTTTGTTCTTGAATCCTAGCCTCCTTTATGAAATTTTTAAATCTATCTGTACGACTAGGAGAACCCCTCACAAATCTAATAGCATTCCTAATCCTACTAATAGATTCATGCATATCTTTCAATCCATCATTGACAACCAAGTTCAGAATATGAGCACAACACCTAACATGCAAATACTCTCCTTTCAATGGATGAGAGTTCCAATCCTCCATTCTACTTTTCAAATAAACAATGGCAGTATCATTGGAGGCAGCATTATCAACTGTAATAGTGAATACTCTAGAAATTCCCCATCCTAAAAGACATTTTTCAATCTTCCTACCAATTGTTTCACCTTTGTGATTCTTAATGGGGGAAAAATTAAGAATTCTCTTGTGCAATTTCCAATCGTTATCAATGAAATGTGCAGTGAGACATAAATAGTTCAAATTTTGCACAGAAGTCCAACAATCAGTTGTAAGGCAAACACTTTGACTTGGTTGAACAAAAACAGTTTTCAACTTATTTTTTCTCATTTATATAAAGATTCCAACAATCCCTAGCAACCGTAATCCTAGATGGAAGAGGCAATTTAGGTTGCACAATACTCATAAAGTATCGAAATCCCTCCCCCTCAACATGCTTAAACGGCAATTCATCTACAATAATCATCCTAGCAAGAGCCTGTCTACATGCATCAACATCAAAAGTAACACCAGCAAATGCACCACCCGTCCCTTTACCATCTTCCTTTTTAAATTGTTGGAGGGTAAGAATTGATTGAGTAGGGTCAAGTTCTTTAGGAAATTTTTTACATTGATTCGACAAATGATATCTCATATTAGTTGTGCCATTTCTATGAGAATCACATGCATAACTTGCCCCACACCAATTACAAGTTGCCCTAGGCTTTAATGGCTTAGACTCATCTTTAGTAAAATGATCCCAAGTCCAAGATCTAGGTCTAGAGGGTTTTCTCTTACCAGTCACATCTGTGTCATTTTTGTCCTCCTCATTAGCTGGAGATGGAGTTGAAGTGTTGTCAACCTTTCTTTTCTTATCCGGCCTGGGAGGTTTGTCGCTGGCTCCACCTTGACTAGCAGTAGCAGCAATGTTGTCTGCTATGGAAATATTATCCGGGGTTGGAGTGTTCTCCGGAGTGCTCTCAGGCTGTGCATAAACAAAGACACCAAAAAAATTAAAATATATAAAAACAGAGACACCAAAAAAATTAAAATATATAAAAACAGAGACACATTCTGATGATAAACAAAATCAGAACAATATACACTCATTCTGAGAAATCAATAAACTCATACAACAACAATATATACTCACACTGAGAAACCAATACACTCATACAATCATAGCACAGCAATATACACTTAATTACAGAAGAATATTTTTAATTTCACATAACACTGTTATTTTAATTTCACATAACATTGAGTTCTGTTATGTTAGGATTTAAGAACCTACCTCAGACATGGAGAAATGAGGATGGGTGCGAGGCGGCGAGGCGGCGAGGCGGCGAGGCGGCGAGGCGGCCCACGCGACTTGCAGAGGGAGGCACGGCTGGAATCCGCCGGAGGAGAACGGAGAGGCAGAGGAAGGCGTGAGCCGCGAGGGAGGGCGAGACGCGAGGGAGGGCGAGCCGCGAGGGACTGAGGGAGGGCGAGCCGCGAGGGACTGAGGGAGGGCGAGCCGCCGAGCCGCGAGGGAGGGCGAGACGCGAGGGAGGGCGAGATGCGAGGGAGGGCGAGACGCGAGGCGGCTGCCGGCTGGATCTGAGAGGGTGAGTGAGGCCGTGAAGGTGAGGCGACTGTGAGTGTGAGTGAGGGTGAGAGGGTGAGTGAGGGTGAGGGTGACTGGGTGAGTGAGGGTGAGGGTGACTGGGTGAGTGAGGGTGTGAGGGTGAGGGTGAGGGTGAGGCCGTGAGGGTGACTGGGCCGTGAGGGTGAGGGTGAGGCCGTGAGGGGGACTGGGGAGGGTGAGGCGGCTGACGGCTGTGACCTGTGAGTGTGATTAGGGTTAGAGAGGGTTAAAGATAGTTTATATAGGGTAAGTATTTTTGTAAATAAAATAAAATATGAGTATATATTTAACATATATTTCGGTTCGGTCGGTTTTACAATGTTGAAACCGAAAACCGAACCGAACCGATCGGTTGGCAGTCTAATAGAACAAAAAAAAAATTAATTTTTTCGGTTTTTTTCGGTTTTCGGTTTTTTTGGTCGGTTTTTGGTTATTTGATCGGTTTGGTTCGGTTTTGTACACCCCTAGTACCTGTACCAATCACCTTTGAAGTGTCTTCATTACCCATCCTCAACACGCCAAAATTGCCTGGAGTGTAGGATGAAAAGAACTCTTTGTTTGATGTCACATGATAACTGACACCTGTATCTGCAATCCAACTAGAGTCATCACAAGCAGCATTAATTAAATTCTTGTCACAAACAATAACAAGATCATCCCCAGAAGTGGTAGCAACACGATCATCATTCTCATCATTCTTTTCTTTTTTTCTTGCCTTTGTCTTTCTTCAGCTTGTAGCAAAAATTCTGAAGATGGCCCTTTTTACCACAGTAGTCGCACTCATAATTTTTGTACTTGAACTTTGATTTACTTCTGTGCTTGCTTTTGCTTCTCTGACCATTTCCTGAGTCTCTGCCTTTACTTCTCCCCCTGTTTTTAGTAAACAAAACTTCTGATTGTGAAGAGGATACCTGCTGAGTCTGTCTTCTGACTTCTTCATTTAGAACAACAGTTTTTACAAAATCCATAGTCACAATACCACCAGGAGTAGAACTAGACAAAGTAACACGAAGGTTCTCCCAAGAATCAGGAAGAGTATTCAACAACCAAAGTCCCAAAATTTCATCTTCAAATTTAACACCCATGCTAGACAACTGATCAAATACACCTTGAAATTCACTTAAGTGATCAGAAATAGAAGTACCTTCTTTAAATCTCAGATTCATCGCCTGCTTCAACAAAAACAATATGTTGTTCCCAGACATAGAGGCATATAAAGTTTCAAGCTTCTCCCATAAAGTCCTAGCATGTGCTTCATTGGCAATATGATTTAAAACATTATCATCTACCCATTGTCGGATATAGCCGCAAACCATTTCATGCTCAAAAGCCCATTCTTCTTCAGATTTATTCTCCGGTTTTTCAGTACCAAACACCGGCAAATGCAACTTTTTCACAAAGAGTAGATCCCTCATCTTGCCTTTCCATCTGTGGTAATTAGTGCCGTTCAAACAGATCATTCTACCATAATTAGGCTCCATCATTCAATCAAGAAAATTACCCAGAAAAATTAACAAGCTCTGATACCAGTTGTTGGGAAAGGTACCAGAAAATAATTGATCGCAGCGGAATAAAACATTTCCCTCTTGAATGAACCTGTGAGGAGCGTAATATGCAGTAGACCAAATAGACAATATTTCCAAAGTGCAAAAATAAACAGTAACAGCCAGAGAGAGTGCACACCAATATTTTAACGTGAAAAAAATCCCCAAATGACAAGGACAAAAAACCACGGGACCTAGTCCAGAAAATATTCCACTATAAAATTATCCAGAGTACAGCCAATAACCTCAACAAAATAGGTTCCACAACAAAGACCTACTCTCTACCAAAATAGTGGAAATAAATCACCTAACCAGTGAAAATAAATCACCTAAACAGGTATAAATCGGCTGCCCAAACAGTGAAAGAGTAAAGATTCGAATATACCAGGTGAAAGACCACAACACTAGGAACAAGTGGCTGAAATTTCATAAAAAACGGAGCTCAAATGAAGTTCCGATCTGAACTGGAAAAATGAAGAAACGCTGCTGCAGTTCTTCGCTTGCTCTCGGGCTCTCTGTTCTCTCACTCTCTCTAAAGTGTATGTGTGTGTTGTTGAAAATTGAAAAGAAGAATTAAATACTTTTCAACACTCCATTTTTTTAAAATAATAATAATAATAATAAAGTAAACAAATGGGCCAAAGAAGTGTGGAGGCCCACACAACAAAAACGCACACGGTTTAATCGAAATCTGTGAGTACCATCTAGAAAATGGCCCCCATAAAACACCATTTCTTACTAAATGGAAGACGACAAGGAATCCAGTCAAAGTTACAAGAAGGACAAACTAAACCGGTATGAGTATTCCACCCTAATAATGTCCCAAGTCCTGGAAAATCACTTATGGTCCACATCAAAGCTGCTCTCATTGTAAACATTTCATTGTCTGATGCATCAAATGTTCTTACCCCTTCACTCCATAATTCATTCAACTCTTTTATTAGAAGCTGTAAGTAAACATCAATGTCATTTCCAGGCAATTTTTTTCCTGGAATAATCATTGTAAGAATGAAAGATGTTTGTTTCATACACATCCATGGAGGAAAATTATATGGAATTAAAATGACAGGCCAAACATTATAGTTGGTACTCAAAGTTCCAAATGGATTGAAACCATCATTTGCTAGGCCAAGACGGACATTTCTTGAATCAGAAGCAAATTCAGGGTATTTTAAATCAAATCTCTTACATGCCTCTGAGTCTCTTGGATGTCTCATTAATCCATCTTGATTTCCTCCTTCCTTGTGCCATTTCATATGCTCAGAAGTTTTGCTAGACATAAACAATCGTTGCAGACTTGGTTTGAGTGGGAAATCGCGCAAAATTTTGGTGGCTTTTTTTTATTGCTTGACTTCTATCGTGATGTATTGCACACTTTACATGTTTGCCTATGCATATCTTCATTCCCTCAATATAACATGCAATCATTTGGACAAGTATGAATCTTTTTGTAACAAAGACCAAGTTTGTTAACAACTTTTTTACTATGTTTGTGCGTTTGATAAATATATGTTTACTCTTAGAATTTAAGATAACTATAATGGGTACGTAGTTGATCCGAGAAATTATATTGGTCAATTTATTACGTTTTATACTATATATATTAGTAATATTGATAAGACATAGTTATTATATTATTATAATTTTTTGGATATATTTCTGTTGAGTTGATTGAGAAGTTAATGTATTTTGAATAAATAGATGTGATGCTAGATAAATATTATGTCATTTTTAAAAGAAAATAAGAAAAATACAATACTTTAATTTGTTTATATTGTAAAATCAATTTATACTCTCATCATTAATAATCACATGGGGTATGTTTAGAAGCTTAAATTATGGGAAATGATTTGATTTGAGAATGAATTATATTGTTTGAAATGAATGAAAATGAGAAATGATTTCATTTGGAATTCTATTCCTTTATATCTTTAAATCTTGCAAATTTTGATTGAATTTGGAAAGAATTCATTTTATTTCCATCAAATTCATTTCATTTCCTTCCAATTCATTTCATTTCCCATAATTTAAACATCCAAACATACCCATAAGGTTAAAACTTACAATCTCAAACATATTACTTAAATTGTATTCACCACTAAAACAATTCTATTGGCTTAGATAAATTGTTGATTAGAAAAAATCAAATAGTGATAAGTTTTTTTAAAAAAACAAAAAATGTCCTCAAATCAGCTTAAGGAAAATCACTGACTAACTGTACCCATTTTTCTTAGTATAAGAAAAATATACATGAAAACAAAGAAATAGTAAAAAAAGTAAAATTTAAATACAAAACAAATTTAATTTGCATTGTTCAAATTATATTACCTTAAATTGTGTAGAGATCTTTCGCAGGATGAGGCATGCATGTTGTATTTACTTTCCCACGTTCCTTGGCTTCCAAGATGACCTCATCTCAACCAAATTAAAATTTTTGAGAGTGTTATTGGTACATAACACAATACTTTGTTATATACTTATCAAAGTTTTAAATATTTGAATAGATGTAAAATGGATGAAAATGTACTATATTATGTATAATTAACATTTTCCTAAAATTTATATTCAGCTATATATATACACGCGCACACGCGTGATGGTGATGGACTGATGATTTTCCTCTCTTTTTCCTGCTTGCTTCCTATTTATATTATATATATTTTTTGACGTGTCCTATTAGTATCATTATTACTATATTATTTTAGATAAATAAAACAAAATTTTGATTCCAACTTCCAACTTCCAAAATCATTGTGTGCTTTGTGCAAAGATAAAAAAGGAAATAAACGAAGGAGATCCTTAACTTATTTATGTATTTGATATGAAGAAGATGCTTTTTCTTCTATATACGACTAGAATTTATTATTAAGAGTTAATTAAGCATCAACAAATAATTTAGTTCGAATTAAGTTTATTGTCATATAATTATGTTTTCTTAGTGCTATTTTTTTTATGAAATCTTAAATCAAGTAAATAATACTTCTAGCTAGTAAGATCTTTTTCAAAACCTGCAAAGCATAGCTGTTGCTAATAGCGTGTTAAAACAAAGTAATAATCGGTGGGTATCCTTTGTTTAAGACTTTCAACCCTTAAAAATAGAGTCACAGTTTAGGACTTTCCAACTTGCAATAAAATGAGGCATGCACTGAAATTATTATTTATTGACCTATAACTACAAACCAAAAGGGTTTTGACTTTTGAGTTTGCCAATTGGAATTTCACAGGCCTACATTCTCACAAATGCCATGTGCAAACTGAGCCCAAAACATGACCCATTAAATCTCAGCCGTTTAATTAAAATAATAATTTAACCTAATGACCAATAAGAAAGATGCTACTAACATATTCAAGATCATCATTCCAATAAAATCAACCACCTAATGGTGGAATGAAGCATCCAATTTGGTTGGTTTTGGTTAAAAAAATAAACAAAAGTTACAAAAACACAATTTTAAACAAGGGACACAAAAACAAGAGAAGGTTTCTATACCATGTCTTCTTTTGGTATCTAAGTTAGCTACCAAAGAATATATGTTTTTTTCTTTCTTTCTTTTTCTTTTTCTTTTCTTTTCTTTTCTTTTCTTTTATTTTTTTGCAACCGACTCTACCAATTGCTATATATATATAGTAGGAGAATCCAACACTTTCTATTCAAACTTCAAAGCACTAATAGCATTTGAAACCCCTCAAAAACCCTCTCATTTTGTCAATACAAAGCTACCTTAATTCTTTTTTGACCACCCTAGAAGTGAAAGATGAGTGTAGAGATTCTGGATGCTGCTACCATTGTGAGCTTCCTTGAGGATGAAGAAGCATTCAATGTCTCGGTAGGAACCCGGTTCGCGCACCTTGACACGGATCATGATGGTCTTTTGTCATATGCAGAGATGCTGAAGGAGCTTCAAAGCCTTAGGGTGTTTGAGACTCACTTTGGTGTTGATGAGGAGCCTGACCCGGATGAGCTTTCCCGCATTTATGAGTCCTTGTTCATACAGTTCGACCACAACCTGAACGGGACCGTCGATCTGGAAGAGTTCAAGAGGGAAACCAAGCAGATGATGCTTGCCATGGCAGAAGGGATGGGTTTCTTGCCAGTTCAGATGGTCTTGGAAGAAGACAGCATCCTGAAAACAGCTGTTGAGAGAGAATCCAATAAAGTTTCAGCTTAAGTTCTATTCTACTCAGCCTCAAGGGATTTTACATTTTCTGCAAGTATATGGATATTGTAATGTCTTGTTTACTCTTATTACTCGCTTGTCTAGAGTGCAATATCTACTTTAACTCTTTTTGTTCTGAATTACACTACTCTGTGTGAGCTAATACCTGAATATGAGTTCTAATGTCAAAGTCAGAATAGGTAAAAAAGAAAGAAAGAAAAACAAAGGGAATTATTCTTATGAGTTTGATTCAATTTATGGCCACAAGTGTGTATTTTGATTGTTATTTAAATTTACAATTAAGCTGCAATATAGAATTTGTCATGGTAAAATCCTACAAACAACATCATCCTACCTCTAAAGTCTAGCATCAAAGATGAGTTAAAAAGGAACAGAAAGTTTTCATAGATCAGAAAGAAAATTACATATTTTATACCAAAGGGCAATGCAAATTTGTTCTGGTGATTGATACATATGGGTTGCGTTATCCAAGATCTATTTGTAAACAAAATTATAGTACATCCAAAGTTACAAAAACATATACATCTCAGGACCCTGAGTGAAGGGAAGAATGTCTTCACCAAACAACTCGAACAATGATACCAGGATTCGTCCAGATTTCAGCTCATCCTTCCAAACCTGGGCGAGGGCAGCCGACGTTTTCCATGTTCGTGTACCAACCTTGTTAGTTCTAACTATGCCATCAAAAGTGGTCCCGTTTTTCATCTGTCCAGAAGATGATGAGCCAATGATTGTATCAACTGAAGAAGCTATGGTCTCTGCCTCCCCTTGCTTCTGAGATGGTGAGGAATTTGCCAGAGCCACACTAAAGTCACCATCAGTAGCAAGTTTCTTCAATGGTGGCTGCTCCTCCAACTGCTCAAGACTTGCGTTGCGTTTGTCTTGATAATTGATTATGGAAAGGATTCAGATACAAAAATAATCATAGATAAGTACAAAGCTGATAGGTGATACTATGGTTTTGGCAAACTACAGACCAGACTGCTGAAAGTCTCAAGTGGACCATGCATACTCATTAAAATTACGATCACATGATGAATAACCGAAATCCATGGAAATTTGGAAAATGGTGACTCTTAATATATATCAGATATTAAGAAAGTCTTGTATGAAATTAACAGCCAAGTAAAAGAAGCTGTAGCTGCTGGAAGATTATCTGAACAAAGCTGGTTTGAGAGCAATAACATTTTGTACATGAAACGTATAAATGCAGGTTTAGCAGAAAACTGGTTACTGGCTTAGCTTACTAGTCCACCATAAAAGTTCCTGGTCAAACTAGTAGTCACTTTCAAAAATTACATCCCTTTCTCATTTGAGTATTATACAACAACAACAACAAGTCTTATCCCACTATGTAGGGTCAACTTCATGTGAGTATTATACAGATTCAAACAATTTTATATTTTGTTCCCGCCTATAAGCAGATATAAAATCTGTCAAATAATTCTTGTACCATTGACCATTATTTCCTTGGACAAGAAGTAAGATACTCACAAGTTGAAGAAGTAAGAACCCTTGCATTGGTCTTCAAGACAACATGAGGAAGAGAAGATGGGAAAGTGGGGAACAACTTTAGCCGATCATATATACATTGACCTGCAGCACGCTGAATAATACACAATTATTGGAGCAACCGTATTATAATTTGACATTTTTCAGTGGAAAAAGGACCTACTTTTTATCAACAGGTATCAGCAGTATCTGAGAACAAATCTTACCAGCAAGGCTCCATAAACACGCCAAGCTTCATGCCTTTTCATTTCATTCTTCTGCTTCTCAAGAAGCATCTCTGGTTCAAGAAGTCTTATATATGGTTCGAGATTTGGCAGCAAAAGAAGGAGAACCTAATTTCAAATTGAGGATATGGATAAGAAAACATGTCACTTGTCAGTATCAAATCAAAGTTAGACAGCTAAGATATACATCCTAACATGCAAGGATTTTTTCAAAATGAACAGTTTAATCCTTAGACCTCTGTTACACTGGTATGCAGCAGCAAATGGGAATAGAAACAATGGAACAGTGCAATAAGGAGCAAACCAGAACAGAATAGATAACAGGGTGGTTATAGTGATGAACCACTCTGAATATATTTGATTAATGGAATGAGTACACGAGAAGGTAAGGAAAATACAAAAAGAAAAGATAATGTCAGTGATTAGAGAGCCCTGCCTCTCTCCCAATCCTAGTCCTTTCCAAATTCTTACATAATGACATGATTCCCCCCTCTGTCTACTATATTCCTTGGCTGCTCCTACCCGAATCAACCTAGGATCACTCACCCACCCCACTCAATCCTGCAGCAGCAGTGCCAGGTGGCACCTCTGTACTAATTTCTTCTTTTCCACTTTTAGCCTTTCTCCTCTTGTAACAAAAGGGTAGAGGCTGAATCTTCTTGCTGGGCCCCTTTAAACCTTCTATTGTAGCATCCTCTTGCCCTTCATTTGGGTATGTAGCAATACCCTCCCCTTGAAGATTCACCTTGTCCTCAAGGTGAAATTGGGGAAAGACTTCTTGAATTTCCATAGCCAATTCTCATGAGTTTTCAAAGTCGGGAAGCTCCTTCCAATTGATCAACACTTCTAGTCGTCCATCCTCCCTTTTCCTGACAGCAAGGATCTCTTTGGTAGTGTTTGTTTTTAGTGACTCTGGAGTCAGAGTCAAGGGAGTCATGGAGTCAGTGTCACATTGACTACAAAATTGACTTTGAACACATCCTCACATATTTGTGCCTCCCTACCAGCACACAGTGACTCCCTTCCAATACACAGTAACTCCAAAATTGAAGTGAACAAAAAATTGACAATTTTGTTCACTGAGTCACTGTGACTCTGTTCACTGAGTCATTGTGACCCTTGCACCAAACACTTGACAGAGTCAGTTTTTCACTGACTCCCTGCCCGCAGAGTCAGAGAAAACAAACGCAACCTTTAGGTTCGGTTTGTAACTCATAATCTTCTGTGAGAGTGTTAAGTATCAAAGGAAAGTGGGGAACCACACCTTAAAAGCTAGCTATCAAGGTGGGAGAACCACTCTCCTTATATACAACATCAAGTATCCCATACTACTCAATGTGGGACTTGGATATCCCATACTACCCAAGTCCCTAACAATACACCGCCCCTGGAGAGCCGACGTCCCGGTGGCTGCACTCTACGGCACTTTACTCAGCGGTACTTTACTCGGTCTCTTACCGGTCAGAACCCTCCGCTGGTCAGAACCCTCCGTAGGTAGCCCTTTCCGTGAGGTCGACCACCAGCTCTGATACCATTGTTAAGTATCAAAGGAAAGTGGGGAACCACACCTTAAAAGCTAGCTATCAAGGTGGGAGAACCACTCTCCTTATATACTTCAATGTGGGACTTGGATATCCCATACTACCCAAGTCCCTAACAGAGAGCTTGGGGAAGTGGTTGGGGGCTGGCCATGGGGCTGACACACCTTTTAAGTAACGATGCACGGAAAACCAGATCGATTCTAGCATGTTCTGGTAGTTTCAAGCGATATGCCACTGGTCCAATCTTTTCCAGCACCTCGTAAGGACCATAAAACTGAGCACTAAGCTTTTGATTCACCCTCTTGGCTAAAGTTCTCATGCGGTAGGGATGCAGCTTCAGGTATACTCTTTCTCCCACCTCAAAATCTGCTTCTCTTCTCTTTTTATCAGCATAGAGCTTCATGAGGCTTTGGGCTCTGTCCAAATGATACTTCAGCGCATCAATCATTTGGTTTCTTTCTTCCAAGAGAGTTCTAACTTATTCCACTGTGGCTTCTCGACTCTCCCTCAAGAGTGCTGGCAGTTCCCTCCCATAAAGGGCCTTGAATGGGGTCATTTTGATGGATCCATGATAATTAGTATTGTACCAGTACTCTGTCCATGATAACCACTTTGGCCATTGCTTGGGTTTTGTGCTGGTAAAACACCTTAGAAAAGTCTCTACACATTTATTAATAGCTTTGGTCTGCCCATCGGTTTGTGGGTGGTATGAGGAGCTCATTTTAAGGGTGGTGCCTGCTGCCTTTAACACTTCCTTCCAAAAGATGCTCATAAAAAACTTGTCCCGGTCGGAAACTATGGAAGAGGGAAAACCATGGAGTTTAACCACCTCCTTAACAAATATTTCAGCCACCTCCTTGGCTGAGAAAGGGTGAGCAAGAGAGAAGAAATGAGCATACTTTGACATTCAGTCCAAAACCACAAAAATTGTGTCCTTACCTGCTGCCTTTGGTAGCCCCCCTATAAAATCCATGGTTGTCCGACCAAACGTTCTCCGGAATGGGTAATGGCGGCAAAAGACCGGCCGGAGATAAGGTGGAGCGTTTGTTTCGCTGGCAAGTGTCACAACTCATCACATATTCTTGAATCCTCTTCTTCATCCCCTCCCAGTATATCAGCCCAGCAATCTTCTTATAAGTTCTGTAAAACCCTGAGTGCCTTCCTAATTTGGTGCCGTGGAATTCATAAAGAATCTTAGGGATGAGTTTGGAATCCCTAGGAATCACCAACCTCACTTTAAAGAATAACTTCCCATTTTTAATTTCAAATCCGGGTGATCTTCATTTCCATGCAACAGGTCCTGACTTATGTGCTTCAATTTCTCATCCTTGAGGACTTCATCCTCCAATTCTGCCCATTCAGCCACGGTTGCAATCGAGATCGAAGCGTGATGGAATTTCCTGGAAAGAGCATCAGCCACCTGGTTATCGCTGCCAGCCTTATATTTGATCTCAAAGTCATAGCCCATAAGCTTTGTTACCCATTTCAATTGCTCCTCTCGGCCAATCCGCTGCTCTAACAAAAAACGAAGACTTTTCTGATCAGTAAATACAATAAAATGCTGTCCAAATAAATAATGTGGCCACTTTTGAACCGCGAGAACAATGGCCATGAGTTCTTGCTCATAAACGGACTTCCCTTGTGCATGATCTGATATTTTTTGACTCATATAAGCAACCGGCCGCCCCTCCTGCATCAATACAGCCCCCACACCCTTTCCGGAAGCATCCGTCTCAATGGAAAAAGGTTTGGAGAAGGAAGGGATTGCTAGGACAGGAACAGTTACCATGGCTTCCTTGAGAACTTCAAAAGCAGTCTAAGCTTCCTTACTCCATCTGAAATTGTCTTTCTTCAAAAGCTCCGTTAGTGGCTAAGCAATTTTACCGTAATTTTTAACAAACCTCAGGTAATACCCCGTCAGTCCTAAAAACCCTATCAACCCTTTTAAATCCTTCGAAACAGGCCAATCTATCATGTCTTGTACCTTCAAGGATCGGCAGCCACCCTTGCAATAGATATGATGTGCCCCAAATACTCTATTCTTTCATGAGCAAAGGGACATTTTTTCTGGTTCAAGAAGAGCTGGTGGCTGCGAAGGACTTCAAAAATAATTCTCAAATGCTCCCAATGTTCTTCAACTCCTGAACTATAAACCAAGATATCATAAAAAAAAACTAGAACGAACTTTCTCAGAAATGGCTTTAGTACCTGGTTCATTAAGGATTGAAATGTGGACTGTGCATTAGTGAGCCCGAATGGCATCATTAATAACTCGTAGTGACCCTCATGAGTTCTGAAAGCCGTTTTATGCACATCCTCTTCTCTTACTCTAATCTGGTGGTAACCAGATTTTAGGTCCAACTTGGAAAAGACGGTGGCTCCCCCAATTTCATCCAGCAATTCCTCTATAATAGGAATCGGAAATTTATCTGCAATTGTCACCTTGTTGAGGGCCCTATAGTCCACACAAAACCTCCATCCCCCATCCTTCTATCGCACCAGGATTACAGGACTCAAAAATGGGCTAGTGCTTGGACGAATCACTCCCGAACTTAGCATTTCCTCCACGAATTTCTCAATCTCATTTTTTTGATAATGAGGATACCGGTAAGGACGGATATGGGGTATCTCAGCTCCCTCTCTCTTCGAGGAGACAAGCCTTCAGGAGGTTGAAATAAGTCACTGTAGCTGCTCAGTAACTTCTTTACTTCCTCCGACTCCTCCCTTTCCTCTGTTTTCCCCCATGCTGGCCAGAACGGAAACCACTATGAACCCTTCTTTTTCACACTTCAGTGCATGTAACGTATTCTTCCCAGAGGCGCGCTTTCAACTGAGTGAAGGATCTCCCTTGATGCCCAATTCTCTTCCCCCTTCGAACAAACTCAATGTGAGTTCACTATAGTTGCCAGTGAACTTCCTGAAACTTGCCATCCACCCCGCGCCAAGAACCACTTTAGACTTTCCCAATTCCATCACAAAATAACTTTGAATTATGGTAATGCCCTGAATAGTCAGCTTCAACCTTTAGCAATAGTCAGCTTCAACCTTTAGCACCCACTATTCCCTTTCTCAATGGCCCCATTACCCACCTCCACTCGAAATTCGGGAAGCCTTCGCTCTAGAAGCTGGAGCCTCTTCACTACCTTGATGGCAATGAAATTCACGGCCGCTCCCGGGTCGATGAGCACTGTGACCTCTTCTCCAGCATGTTCTCCCTTCACCTTAAACGTGTTGTGTGTTGTTAAGCCCTAGTAGCAATAAGAAGACAATTGTAGTTCGGCCCCTTTTATTTCTTCCTCTTGGGCCTCAAGACCCATTTCTTCAATTTCCCTTTCTTCATCTCCAACCTGTACTTCCTCTTCTTCTAACATCACAATGGAGAAATGTTTTAGGGGACAATTGTGGTCGGGCCCCCACCTATCTCCACACTTAAAACAAAGCCCCTTTTTCTATCTTTCACCCAACTCCTCGCTAGATAATCTTCGAGGCCCACTAACACGAGATCCTGGGGTGTTAAGATTACTGGCCCCTCCAGTTTGGGTTGCATTTGGCCCACTTTTAACCCCACTTGAATTTCGAAACTGATTAGGCCCATAATCTCCTCTCAACCCACTTCCTCCTTTATTTTCGTTTCCATTGGGCCTAACCCAACTAGGGTTTCGGCTCCAAGTGGATCCGTACCCGGCTGATCCAGCTGAGCTCGACCCACTTCCACTTCCTAGACTCTCCATCTTCCTTCCTCCTGAAATGACTCCAGCCTCCCTCCATGCATTATTCCTCCATTCGATTGTCAAAGCTTTATCCATCAAAGCTTGAAGGTTTTCAAAACCAGATACCTCTATCTCCGCCTGTATCTCCTTCTTCAACTCATTCATAAAGATACACATCAACGTTTCCATACCCAGATTTCTTTGAGTTTTGGTCGCCGCTTCGAACTCCTTTCTGTATTGAGCCATATCACTCGTCTGATGGACCTCTAACAACGGTGTCATTGGGTTGTTGGCAGCTCCTGGCTGAAACCTCTTAAGCACATCGTCTCGAAATCTCCTCCATGTTTGAAATGGAGTCTGTTCCTCCCACCACTCCAACCATGTGAGTTCTTCACCTTCCATTGACAAGGTGACAAAGTCCATTCTTTCCGCCGCCACCACTTGTGTCACCCCAAAATACCTCTCCATCTTCACTAGCCATCCGCTCGCATCTTCCACGAAGAACAGAGGAATATTTAGTTTCCTTGTTGGCTCATATCGTCTCTGCCCTTGCCCATCTCCTTCATTTGGATTCTCTGTACCGCCTTCGCCCCCCTGTCCCCCACTGTCTCCTCCGTTTTTTCCTCCTTGGTCTTGACGGGGTTGTTGAACCATCTCCCGCATCTGTCTCAGCAAGTTATTGGAAAAGAGTTCAAAAGAACGATTTTGAGCTTCCAATGGACGACTCTGAGCCTCCCTCAGCTCCTCTATTTTCTTCTCCATAGCTTCCAACCTAGCTTCCATGGCAGCTAGCATGGACACCATACACAGAACACCCCCAGAACCAGTGCTCTGATACCAGTAGTTACACTGGTATTTCGCAACAAATGGGAATAGAAACAATGGAACAGTGCAATAAGGAGTAAACCATAACAGAATAGATAACAGGGTGGTTATAGTGATGAACCACTCTGAATATATTTGATTATTGGAATGAGAACACGATAAGGTAAGGAAAATACAAAAAGAAACGATAATGGCAGTGATTAGAGAGCCCTGCCCCTCCCAATCCTAGTCCTTTCCAAATTCTTACATAATGACATGATTCCCCCCTCTGTCTACTATATTCCTTGGCTGCTCCTACGAGTCCTACCCAAATCAGCCTAAGATCACTCACCCACCCCACTCACTCCTGCACCAGCAGTGCCAGGTGGCACCTCTGTATTAATTTCTTCTTTTCCACTTTTAGCCTTTCTCCTCTTGTAACAAAAGGGTAGAGGCTCAATCTTCTTGATGGGCCCCTTCAAAACCTTCAATTGAACCATCTTCTTGCCCTTCATTTGGGTATGTAACAACCTCCTACTCCACTTGTATTTAATGTTATCCTCAATACTGACATCGGATAAAATAACAAAACTATGTTTCATGTTTAACAAGTTATATGAGTAAAAATCAAGTAAGAAGCAGCTATCTATTTCCCTGAATTGGGATATTAACTAAGCTCTCAACATGCTTCATAGTGTTGAATTTATACTAACATAACGTTTCATAATTGCCAAGAGATGCATACCACATTGGATCCCAGTGCTGCCAACCCTTGAATTGCACCATAGTGTTGTGTTATTGCTTTCTTGGGATCCAAGAATGCATTCACCAATGTTTTTGTCAACCGGGACTGTAGATTACTATAAACATGACCAAATCTGCATGACACAAAACATTGTGGGTGGCACAAAATTTGCAATGAAATCAACAAGTGACCAATAAATAAGCCACAAGATAATTCAAACTAGGCAAGATACCCAAAGGCATTTTAGCAAGAATAGATTTTACAGTTTACAATTAACAATTAATGATCCAATTGTTTTGCCAAGCTCAACTTCTAAACAGGCTAACATCTATGCTAGAAAGTTGTTTGAGAACAGAACAACAATGCTTACACTTTAGTCATACAAATTCTGCAAATGAAAACACTCAAGTATGCCTTTGGACTGTATGTCCAAAAATAATGGTATATTTGAAATCAAAACAGACAAAGATATGATTCTTTCCCTTTGCTACCATAAAATTAAAAGGACTATAGCATGAATATGTAACAAACCCAAACGGCCAAGAAGAAGGGCAACATGGAGGAATCCCACCATTTAAATATACGTACAGCAAAGAGGAAAAGAAAATAACTAAGTAGTGGGATGGAACCACATTTGCAGGGAGTTAGTTACTAGGAAAGATATGATATAAATAGGAAAAAGGGGTGGTTATTGTAATCAGGGAAATAGTGGAGTGAACATTTGGGGGAGAGAATTTGGCCTCTCAAAAGCCAAGATTATCATTTTTGTATTTCATTTCTTTACAGTTTACACATACACAGAGATAATATACATTTTAAGGTTGGGAGGTTTATCACACTGATAAAGCCTTCCTCTGCTTCTCTCATCATTCTTCTCTACTCTCATCTCTATTCTACTCTCTTCTCTATCTCTATTCTTCTATTTTCTGCTCTGTTACTAGAAATACCTTTATAGAATAGCAATAAATAAATAAGATACCAATCAAGTAAAATTGCTTCCATTTCCCTTGATGCCCAACATAAAACAGAATAGATTGAGGTCATCTCACCTTCTGCATATTGATGCAACCAGGTTAGCTGTAAAGTCTCGGAGTTCCCAATGGTTGTCTGCCATTCTACTTCCCAACCTTTTGGCAACAAGGCAGGTCACAACAGATGGCATCAACTGGTGTAGCTGAAGCAAGGAAAATAGAGAGAAAATGAGATATGAGGTTTTGTTAAAGATTACAAATGACAAATCAGCTTTAAAACCTCAGCAATTTTTGTGGTTTGGAGAGAGCATAAATTCCAAATATTTTGCTTATGCTAAGAAATCATTGTATTACAATATACAATAGCAAGAATACAAACAAATATACTAAATCAACAAAGGGTGAACTCACATAAGGTTCAATATGGATATGAGGATTTTGCAGAAGACTATTAACAACTCGCATCAAGGCAAATAGAAGAGGAAAATTATTCAAACCATGAGAAACCTGAGAAGAAAGGAGAAGCACACAGTTGGAACGAGCTAGATAGAATACAGGAGGATGTTTTTCTTGTTATCCACCAACATGATATAATAAGTAAAATACTATTACCTCATCTGCTATAAAGCATGTGAAATAAGGGACTAATGGATGAAGACCTGAATCAGTGGCCAAACTAACTAAAGCTTCCTTGAAGAGAACCGAATCAGATGCACTCAAAGTTAGCTCAGCCACTTTATCAAAATACAGCTGTAATCAACAATAAACCTAAATTACATAAACTACAAGATGAGGAACAAGATAGCTTGAAGTGGTTAATAATTTGAATACCTGAAGCTCTCTAGACAATACATGCTTAACAGGTAATTTGAGGTCAACTGGAAGATTATCATCCTTCTGTTCAAGCTTTTTGGCATCAGAAGGCGCCGCAATTACTGCAAAGAAAATGTTAAAAGAGAAAATCAATTATTCTTAAAAGGGCAGAGCAAAGCAGTACAAATTATAGGTACAAGAAAAATTAATGGTAGCACTTGCACTTTTAAAGACCCACCATCTACAGGAGCATTTTCTGGAATAGCAGGTTGTACACCTTCAATAGCCAGCCAATGGCAGGTGACTGCAGTGTCAAGCGGTGCTTTTGGTAAAGGAGCTTCAATAACCTAAAATTAAAAAATACTATAAGTCTATAACTTTAAGTAGGCGATCTACTCCCAAGTTTAAATCCAATTGAAGAAATAATGATCGAGTACCCACTTACATCCTTTAACTCTAGATCCTTATCATCAATATAAAACAAATCTCTGTGTCCAAGAGCTCTTTTGAACCGCAAAGGACCACCAGATGCAAATCCATATATTGGCTGAAAACAGGGGGGGAAGTGACAATGAGATTGAAAGCACTAACCAATTTTCACAATAAAGAGAGTACAAGATATCAACAAAGGTTTGCACACGGTTCCTTCAATATTCACCATTCTAAATGATTCCTATTATTGTATTATGTAACCAAAACAAAGGAGCAAAAACAAATCACGGGATGGAATTTTTCATGCTAAAGGATGTAAATTCAATTGAAGCCTATCATTCACACTTGGCTACAAGCTATCTATGCATCCTTCAAACTGCAAAAAATTGTGTTGGGGGCAATGCATATACATTATAGAATGAGCCAAAGTAGACAAATGAGCAAGATTCACTTCCCTACTATAAAAAGTAAAAAATAGCATGCATAAAGATCACATCCGAACAGATTATTAACTTCAGATCTAATTATCAAATTTATCCCGCAAAAACACCGAACACTTTGTAACTATTACATTGTCATCTACTCTGCCTGCAACAAATAATTCAATTGCAACACATACACAACTTACTGGCAACTCTACTAAGGGTGTGTTTGGTCTACAAAAAAAACAAATTTCGCTCTTTCACTTTTGCCAAAATCACTTTTTTAAACACTCAAAGCCACTGAATATGGTCAAACAATCTCAAATGCTCAAAAGGGTTAATGCTTACTTCAACATTCCTCAAGTTAAGGGCACTATCAACATCGTCTGCCGTCAAGGTTGTTCTCCTAGAATGTCTCATGCATTTGATTGCCTCCTGTGTCCACCAAAATTCAACAAAAAAAAAAAGTAAAATTTCAAATTCCATATCAGCGTCGTAGTAGTAATATGGGAAAAGCTGGGAAGGAAGGGGGCACGTGATGGAGAGAGTGTGACCTGCATGATTTCGCGCATACGGTATTCGACATCGGGGGCGACGGTGAGGGCAACATCGGGAGACAAGTTGGAGATTCCGATGCTCTGCGCAATCACCTCTATCGTCTCCTTCGGAACAATGCTCATTCTTCTTCTTTGGAACCCTAGCTAGCTGAGTTTATTCTGCAACTAGAAGGGAAAGCTTTTTATGCTTGTTCTTCTTCTTCTTCACATCAAATTTTACGAAGCGAAATTCGCCATAGTCAATGAGAGAGTGTGGGTTTGTGAGCGAGTGTTTCCGACTTCACTCTCAATTTCTTCCGGATTCTATTCGAGATTTCGAGTTTAAATAAATTTTTTCATCCATCTAAATCTTTTTGGAAATTAATTTCTTTTTTTATTATTACTAGTATGTGTACCTGTGCTGTGCGATGCAGATGCATGGAGTGATAATCAATGTTTTTTATTTAATAATGTATTAATATAAAGATGAATGTAATTATTTTTTTATACAAAATATTGTCATTAGAAAAGTTAAAATTTCATAACATATCTTTAATTCGTAGCTAAATAGATATGTTTTAAAGGAACAATATTGCAAGGTGTTTGAAATCTATATAAAATTCAATTCTTTGATGAATTGAACTGAATTCTATTATTTGAAACTAAAAAATTTATTTAAGTTAAAATTGAATTGAATTCAATTCTATCGTTTTCATCCAAAATCAATCAGACTTATTTCACTTCGATTTACAATTGAATTTCATTAGCATTTCACTTACAACGAGATATATCAAAATTACCCTCTCATTAAACATTCTCTCCAATTTGCTACCCTCTTATTCACACACTTCAAAGGATAATATAGTCCATTAAAAAATTTCAATTAATTTTATAAACATTCTAAACACTATAATCCAAATTAATTCTATAATTATACTAATGTATTTCAAACATTGAAATTTAATTCAATTTTTTATAGAATTCAATTCAATTTCATCTTAATAAAAGTTTCCAAACATGCTGTAATAATTCAAGAATTATTGATAACGAAGATTGATAAGAAAGGTTTGGCTACATAAACTATTAGACATATTCACAAATCAAACACACAAAATATCAATTAAGTAAATGGAAGTAACAAAACTTTAATGATTCAAGTGTTAGTGATAAATAAACAACTTTGACTAAATAAACTATTATTTATATAGATAAATCATCCATACAAACTATAAATTATGTAAATATAAGTTACAAAATATTAATAATTAAAGGTGTATTGCTGAAGATAATTGAATAATTAAAGGTGATTTTGCAATATGATTTAACTTCATCAAATGAAGTTGCAAAATTTGACTAATTATGAACAACAATGCTTCTTGTACACCTAGAAGCTGTCACCATCAGTCACCCCTAATTAATGCAGGGGAAAAATGAATTTAATGGTACATGCACGGTTACAAACAACACATATGATATCGTTGTCACAAAGAGATATCTTCCGAAATGTCACGGATTGTGTGGCAGTCATTGACCGTGTTTGATTTCGAAGGCAAATGAGAAGATTTTTTAGAAAGACACCATTTGGGGCAAAACGAATGGTTGGAAGGTACGAATACATTTTACATGGTTTTTATGGTTACTGTATGGATACTTTTGATTGTGATAAAATGGTTTTTTATATGAGTGTATTTTATGCATATAGGTTTGTTTGAGAAACGTCACAAGTGGGTCTCACCTTGTATGAAGACTCAGTTTTGGGCTGGTATGAGCAGCACACAGAGGAGTGAGGGGATGCATGCCCTTATGAAGAGTTACTTGACACCGAGGAGCAACCTTGAGCAATTTGTAAGGCAATTTGACAATTGTCTTGCTTGGAAAGCAAATAAGGAACGTGAGGCCGATGATGACGATTTCCATACTCTTGTGTTATGTGCTACTAATTCGCTTATTGAAAAATAATTTCAGATTGAGTACACATGCTCAAAGTTTGCTGAGGTTCAGACAGAGTTTTGGGCAAAGGTTAATTGCGCAACAAGGGAGACGGGGATTGACGGCAATATATGTGTTTATGAGGTATCTGAAGAAATTGAATCAAACGGCGGATGCGTAGATCACATTTTCATGTTTGGTGTGTTTGTTTGCTTTTTGAATTTCAGGGTATTATTTGTCAGCACTCGTCATGTTTTGCACATATTTCAAGGTATCAAACGGCGGATGCATAGATCACGTTTTCAAGGTATCATACGACGCATCGTCGTTTCATGTTTGATGTGATTGTCTGCTTTTTGAATCGGTGCTTTTTATCATCTATTTGTTGTGGATGTTTTTGTGCTTGTTGTGGTTGTGCATGTTGTTGCTCTGGGGGTTGTTCAGGTTGTTTTTTTTTTCTTGTTCTTCTTGGTGTTTATGTTGTTGCTGTTGATTTTGTGGTTCAAACTGGGTGTGGGTAGGAGAGGGTGGTAAAATATGAAGTGAGATTGGAGGAGGTGTGAGCAGCTGACTCGGATCAACTTCTTCTTGTGTGGTTTGTGTGATATTGAGACTGAAGGATGGCATGGAAGGTGTTTTTTGGGGGTGGGAGGTGACTGTATCGTTTGCTGTGCGAGTTGCCAGCCTTCTCGACCACATCGTCTAGGTTGATGTTGTCCAAGAGTGAATCTTCGAATGACCTGCAAACAACCCATTAAAGACAAGCAAATAACTCATTGAAGCATTTTACAGAAACCCATCAGAAAATAACACATATAAATTACGGATGTAACAAATGCATAAAGTATGAACAAATAACTTAAGGAGAAAAATTAAAATACGGTGCAGATAAATTCATTACATCTGGATATTGGGGAATTTATCTTCTGGCACTTTAATTTCATGCGTGGTTGGTTCGGCATCTATTCCCTCATCTTGTCCCCTAAAAAGTTGGATAATGACACAATTACTTAAGGAGGAAAAACACGCAACATTAGTATAATATAACCCATACATATATTTAATATAACCCATACAAGAATCTAATGTAACTCATACAAGAATCAAGCATAACTCATACAATAATCTAATGTAACCCATTGGCAATTAATGTATGAAATTGTGGTTCGAATACCTGACTTTGTGTGTGTTTGGATTAACATTTGTAAACGGATGTTGATACAAATGTGTTTTTGTAAAATTAATTTTGATCAAAATTGGATTGGGGCTAATGTAAATCTTGTTTGGATACTTTTCATCAAACATGATTTTGAGAAAATGAATAATGTTTGGATGATGTTAACTAAAATTATGTTAGAATATAAAATTACTAAAAATGACATCATTTGCATCATTCTTTATATTGCTTTCATATTATATGATTTAAAAAATAAAAAAATATAAATAGGTACAACTTTGAGAAAGTATAAAATTAATATTAATATTTATTTTAAGTTAAATTATATTAATTTTAAAATAATTGAAATTGAGATGTATGAATAAATTTTAACAAATAAATTTATTGTAGTAGTTAAAACATGGAGGAACCATTTTTAAAGAAGAAAAAAAGGTATGAAAAAGGGTATCGTTGGTAGAAAAATAATTTGGCCATAATAAATTCCCAACGGTCATCTAAATGGAATGTTGAAGCAAGTTCAATAGTATTTTTGGTAAACGTACGTTTGGAGTATATTGAACGTTGATGGAAAAGAAGAAAAAAGAAGCCAAACAAAAAGGAACACCGTTCGAGAAAATGAAACGTACGTTTGTAGGATGAAACGTTAAATCAAACACACACTTTATCTTCTTCATCCTCATCTATTGGTGCAGGAGTTGGTTCCTTTTGCTTCTTATCAAGAGGTGAAATTGTTGTATTTTTATCAGCATTATCAAGAGGTAAATTTTGCGACTCCGTTGCGCCTTCATGGAGTGTTGCGTTTTCTGTCACTATTGTGTCGTCAGAGGTGGATTAAGCGTCATCGTCATCGTCCCCATCAGACCCATCACCGCCGGAAGTTGCTAATATTCGTGAGTTTGCAAGGCATGAAGATTTCAACCGTGGAAGATGATGGGGAAGCGATTCCCCTCGGATGAGACCCTACAAACGTCATCAAAATATGATCTGAATTAAAACATTAAATCCAAATTGAATGAATGATTTTTGTCAAGCAAGCTAGTGATTTTTATGATGTGTACCAGCGAGGAACGGAACTTATTCACAATGGCCTCTTCTAGACGCTGCTCTGTCCAGTAATTTAGCCACAATGTTAGTGGCTCTGCACGGGGGTCGAACGCCCACACATTTGAAAGTGATAGTACAGAATCTGGAATACGAAGAAAACAAATATCCATTCAGCAAGTATAGAATAACCCATATAACAAGATAAATAAACCTATTATGCAGAAAATTCTCACCTGAAGGAAAAAAAACACAGCCATTAAGGCTCGTGGCTTTCGAAACCTTGTATTTCCTCATGCCTTCATACAGATACTCAAATATGTATCTGCTCCAATTGTACTCTTCCAAGTGGTCGACATTAACGACGAGCGGTAGAAATTTTGGGCTTACCTTCAGAGTCATGCTTGGCAGCAAGAACATCATCATTGCAAATAGCAAGAATGTTCGTCGGAAGGTCGCCCCATGTGGGTTATTTAGTACAATTTCCCGCAGCTGGTTTGGAGTTTTATCCCGAAAAAACCTCATATCTTGTTCTTGGGTACTTGGAACTTGTAGGGTCGACATTACTTTACCTGCATCAAGAAGCATATTAATTAATTGAAAACAGAGTTTAGCAGGCTAAAAATATTTACAACAGCGATAACAGTGAACGCGAGAGAACGTTACCTGTATGGGGAGTCCCAGGACCAACCCAAATGATGCAACGGTCACATGGAACGTCCCCAAAGGTGTTACAATCTGATTCCCCAGGAGATCGTATGAGTTTACCAAAGCTAGAAGCAATGACCGATTGAGTTTGCATGTTGGCAAATTGAATAGGGTGCCAAAACTCATGTCTACGACATCATCCCTCTATTTTGAGGGGTCAAATAGCGACATAGAGCATCAAGGCGTGATGGAGAGCACCGCAAATCCAGTACACTCTGTTTGTAAAGACAAAGTAGATTAATAAAAAAACTCACTAATGTGGTTGTAAAGACCCATATTAACTGTTAATTAGAACCCATAAACATTTAAGTATATTTACTGATAGGTATGTAGGGCGGGATGGTGAAGGTGAGGGCGCGGCAGGAGGGGGCAACTATTGCAGTGGGTGGGGGACGCGAGTCATGTTTAAGTTTGGACCGCCTTTCAGTATTGGACGGAGACACAACTGTCTGCGTGGGCGCCTCATGCCGTCTCTTGGTCTGTCGCTCAACTTCAGTGGGATTAGCGTTTCTTCTTGTGCGCTGCTTAAAGAATAGGAGACATACCAATTAATTCTATGATGAATAAACATAATTTTTATAATAAAATAAAAAGCACATTGAACATTTTCTAAATCCTTTGGTCTATATTCATTAATTTGCCTTTCACGGACAGCCTCTCTACGTTGGGATCTCGTCTCTCTACCCGTGGGGGGTTGCTGATGGGATAATTGGGCTTTTAGCCTTTCACGGACATACCCTACGGGTAGAGAGACGATATCCCAACGCAGAGAGGCTGTCCGTGAAAGGCAAATTAATGAAGATAGACCACAGGTTTTAGAAAATGTTCAGTGTATTTTTTATTTTCTTATAAAAATTATGTTTATTCATCACATAATTAATTGGTGTGTCTCCTATTCTTTAAGCAGCGCACAAGAAGAAATGCTAATCCCGCTGAAGTTGAGCGACGGACCAAGAGATGACATGAGGCGCCCACGCAGACAGTTGTGTCTCCGTCCAATACTGAAAGGCGGTCCAAACTTAAACATGACCTACGTCCGCCACCCGCTGCAATAGCTGCCCCCCTCCTGCCGTGCCCTCACCTGCACCATCCCGCCCCACATACCTAACGGTAAATATACTTAAATGTTTATGGGTTCTAATTAACTGTTAATATGGGTCTCTACAACCACATTAATGAGTGTTTTTATTAATCTCCTTTGTCTTTACAAACAGAGTGTACTGGATTTGCGGTGCTCTCCATCATGCCTTGATGCTATGTGTCGTTGTTTGACCCCTCAGCAGAAGGAGGATGTCGTAGACATGAGTTTTGGCACCCTATTGAATTTGCCAACATGCAAACTCAACCGGTCATTGCTTCTAGCTTTGGTAAACTCATTCGATCTCCTGGGGAATCAGTTTGTAACACCTTTGGGGACGTTCCATGTGACCGTTGCATCATTTGGGTCGGTCTTGGGACTCCCTCACACAGGTAACATTCCCTCGCGTTCACTGTTATCACTGTTGTAAATATTTTTAGCCTGCTAAACTCCATTTTCAATTAATTAATATGCTTCTTGATACAGGTAAAGTAATGTCGACCCTACAAGTTACAAGTATCCAAGAACAAGATTTGAGGTTTTTTCGGGATAAAACTCCAAGCCAGCTGCGGGAAATTGTACTAAATAACCTACCTGGGGCGACCTTCCGATGAGCATTCTTGCTATTTGCAATGATGACGTTCTTGCTGCCAAGCATGACTCCTAAGGTAAGCCCAAAATTTCTACCACTCATCGTTGACGTCGACCACTTGGAAGAGTACAATTGAAGCAGGTACATTACATATTTGAGTACCTGTATGAAGGCATGAGGAAATACAAGGTTTCGAAAGCCACGAGCCTTAATGGTTGTGTTTTTATCCTTCAGGTGAGAATTTTCTGCATAATGGGTTTATTTATCTTGTTATATGGGTTATTCTATATTTGTTGAATGGGTATTTGTTTTCTTCGTATTCCAGATCCTGTACTTTCACTCTCAAATGTGTGGGGAGTTCCATCCCCGTGCAGAGCCACTACCACCAAGGCTAAATTACTGGACAGAGCAGCGTCTAGAAGAGACCATTGTGAATGAGTTCCGTTCCCCGCTGGTACACATCATAAAAATCACTAGTTTGCTTGACAAAAATCATTCATTCAATCTAGATTTAATGTTTTAATTCTAATCATATTTTGATGACGTTTGTAGGGTCTCGTCCGAGGGGAATCATGTCCCCATCGTCTTCCACGGTTGAAATCTTCATGCCCTGCAAACTCAGGAATATCAGCAACTTCCGGCGGTGATGGGTCTGATGGGGACGATGACAATGACGCTCAATCCACCTCTGACGACACAATAGTGATAGAAAATGCAGCACTCCATGAAGGCACAACGAAGTCGGAAAATTTACCTCTTGCTGATGGTGATAAACATAGAACAATTTCACCTCTTGATAAGGAGCAAAAGGAGCCAACTCCTGCACCAGTGGATGAGGATGAAAAAGATAAAGCCAGGTATCCGAATCACATAATTTCATACATTAATTGCCAATGGGTTACATTAGATTATTCTATGGGTTACATTAGATTATTGAATAGGTTATGCTTGATTCTTGTATGAGTTACATTAGATTCTTGTATGGGTTATATTAAATATATGTATGGGTTATATTATATTAATGTTGTGTGTTTTTCCTCCTTAAGTAATTATGTCATTGTCCAACTTTTTAGGGGACAAGTTGGGGGAACCGTCACTGATGCCGAACCAGCCACGCATGAAATGAAAGTGCCGGAAGACAAATTCCCCAATATTCAGATGTAATGAATTTATATACACCATATTTTAATTTTTCTCCTTAAGCTATTTGTTCATATTTTATGCATTTGTTACATCCGTAATTTATATGTGTTTTTTTTCTGATGGGTTTCTGTAAAATGATTCAATGGTTTATTTGCTTGTCTTTAATGGGTTGTTTGCAGGTCATTCGGAGATTCACTCTTGGAAAGCATCAACCAAGACGATGTGGTCAAGAAGGCAACTCGCACAGCAAACAATACGATCACCTCCCACCCCCAAAAAACACCTTCCATGCCATCCTTTAGTCTCAATATCACGCAAATCACCCAAGAAGAAGTTGATTCGAGTCAGCTGCTCACACCTCCCCCGACCCCACTTTAGATTTTACCACCCTCTCTTACCCACACCAAGCCTGAACCACAAAATCAACTGCAACAACATAAACACCATGAACAAGAAAAAAAAACAACAACCTGAACAACCCTAGAGCAACAACATGCATAGCCATAACAAGCACAAAAACATCCACAACAAATAGATGACAAAAAGCACCGATTCAAAAACAAACAATCACACCAAATATGAAACGACGATGCGTCGTATGATACCTTGAAAACGTGATCTACGCATCGCCATTTGATACCTTGAAATATGTGCAAAACATGACGAGTGTCGACAAATAATACCCCGAAATTCAAAAAGCAAACAATCACACCAAATATGAAACGATGATGTGTCGTATGATACCTTGAAAACGTGATCTACGCATCCGCCGTTTGATTCAATTTCTTCAGATACCTCATAAACACGTATATTGTCGTCAATCCTCTTCTTCCTTGTTGCGCAAATTAGCCTTTTCTCGAAACTCTGTTTGAACCTCAACAAACTTTGAGTATGTGTACTCAGTCTGAAATTGTTTTTCAATAAGCGTATTAGTAGCACATGGCACAAGAGTATGGAAATCATCATCATCGGCCTCACGTTCCTTATTTGCTTTCCAGGCAAGAAAATTGTCAAATTGCCTTATAAATTGCTCAAGGTTGCTCCTCGGTGTCAAGTAACTCTTCATAAAGGCATGCATCCCCTCACTCCTCTGTGTGCTGCTCATACCAGCCCAAAACTTAGTCTTCATAAAAACTGGGACCCACTTGTGACGTTTCTCAAACAAACCTACATGCATAAAATACACTCATATAAAAAACTCATTTATTACAACAAAAGTATCCATACAGTAAGCCATAAAAACCCATGAAAAATGTATTCGTACCTTTCAACCATTCGTTTTGTCCCAAATGGCGTCTTTCCAAAAAAAGCTGCCCATTTTCCTTCGAAATCAAACACGGTCAATGACTGTCACACTATCCGTGACATCTCGGAAGATATCTCTTTGTGACAACGATAACCTACAAGTTTTTGAGAAATTTTTTCCATTATGTGCCATATGCACCACCGATGACGGGTGTTTGGCAAAGCTTGCTCTATCGCATTTTTCATTGCTTTGCACTGGTCTGTGATGATTTCCAAAGGTGGTATCCCGCTCATACACCTCGTCCATGTCTTGAATAGCCATACAAAAGCGTCTGTCTCCTTGCACCCTAATAGTGCACAACCTAGAAGCACCGATTGACCATGGTGATTCACCCCAACAAAAGTGGCAAAAGGCATTTCGTACCGGTTCGTTTGGTACGTAGTATCAAAGCAAACCACGTCACCAAAACATTGAGCTGCAGCTCGACTATGAGCGTCTGCCCAAAACACGTGTTTTATACTTCTATGCACATCCAACATCACATCATTAAAAATATTCCTATTCTGCTCTGTCACCATTGTGAAATAACTCATCAAACATTCGGTGTCCCCTTCTTCTTAAATCGTTCTGATATTTTTCATCACATACGAAGGTCCTTCTCATTGAATTCAACTTCTTCATACCTGAAAAACTCATTTTAAGTTTCTGTCATAACCCATAAAGTAATCATAAAAAACACATTGATATGTAACACATAACCTACATACCCGCCGGCTGAATGCACGAGACTTTGATAAGTCTGGTTGGTCCGAACGCCAGCATTTCATTTATGTCAATCATCCGTTTAGCATGCATGTTTATTACCCGGTTTGCTCTCAAAGATATCACGCGAGAAGGACTAACCGCATGAAAGTGTTCAAGCACAACTCTCGTTATAGCAAGGTAGCCAGATTTATCCATATTAACTGTGATTCTCGCTTGGCAACTTGCAACAGAAGTTGGATTTGTCTTCTCTAACGTATCTTTCTTAGACTTCCGTTAACCCTCCCTCGAGCATGCAAGGATAAGATACCTTACAACACCGTGCATCGTCAGTTTTGTTGTCCTCTTTTCAAACGTAAAACCTACTCTTGTGGCATATTCTTGATAAAATTCAACAACTTCATCGTCGTTCCGGAATCGCATCCCAAACTGAGGAGTATCAGGCACGTATGCATCCTGCCCAAGAATAACATGTTGCTCAATAAAAACATAAAATGATTTGAAAACACACAACAAACATAATTCGTGTTATACACAGTAAACGAGATTCTTGAAAAACACTTATAATTGATTTGTGAGACAAAGAACACATGGGTTTCTTGAAATGATGTGTGGCTTTGAATAACGAATTTGAAAGGGTTATTGATGATTATTGTATGGGTTACTGTTTTGTGCTGTATGGATTATTCTTTACTGAAAATGAGAAAATGAAATTTATTCTCTTATAGTATCATCATCTACATGGTTAGAAAAATTATTACATTTAAAACAAATGTATACAAAAAATAAACGAAGTCATGAATACACATAGTTCATGTATGGGTTATTACATAATGAACATGATAAAATATAATTTCCTCAATTACAATATCATCATCCCAATGATTACAAATATATTCAAACACAAACAAACAAAAAAAACTAAAAACAATGAATGTAAACCTCTCCCTCATTTTGATTTATGATTTCAACTTCACACATATTGTAATAATCACAATGTAATGAAACACAATGTTCTTCAAATGCGACAACAAGACTATAATGATGGTGAGATGGTGGGCCTCTATTTTTGCAACACATAGTAGTGTGGTCGATAGGGTGAGTCCGCGCTCTTGTGGGTCAAGTGGCGGTGCCAAAAACAAAAAAGAGAGAGATGGTAGTGAGAGAGACGATGTCGGTGGCGGTAGCTTTTTTCAGCAAGGAGTAATAGAGTGTTTGCGATATTGATCCTCTATTTTTGGAACACTGCGAAATGGAGTGGAAGTGAGGGTGAGGCCACATTGTTGTTGATCGAGCGACGATGCTAGAAACAGAAAAGAGATGAATGGTAGTGCGAGAGACGATGTCGGAGGCGGTAGCTTTTTTCAATAATGAGTAATGGAGTGTATGAGATATTGATCCTCTATTTTTTGTAACACTGAGAAATGGAGTGGTTGTGAGGGTGAGGCCGCGCTATTGTTGATCGAGCCGCGATAGTGAAAACGATAATAGAAAGTTTGGATCGACGAAGGTGGTGGCTTCGATGGCGGATTCGGTTGCTTGCTGGTTTGAATTGACGAAGGTGGTGGCTTCGAGAAAAAATTAGAGAGACTATTCAATTTTGTTTTACTTCAATGATACAGAAAGTATACAACGTGTGAGAGAGAGAAAGTTGGAATACAAAAAGTCGTGTGTGTGTTAATATCATATGTGTGTTGTTTGTAACTGTGCATGTACCATTAAATTCATTTCAATAATGTTTGGCGTACAACAAAAATACATCCAACTTGTATCCAACGTGTGTTATCCAACTTGTATCCAACGTGTGCTATCCATGTACATGATGTTGTAAGTCAAACATTACTGAATTCATTTTTTCCCTGCATTAATTAGGGGTTGTAACACCCCAAATAATTACCTCTTTATGCTTAAGTCATATCGAGTTAATTATCGGAAATTATCATCTTGTTTTAGAGTTCGAGTTTGAAAATAAGAATACGCTGAAAATAGGGCCAATAATTTTTCATGAAAGAACGTAATTTAAAAATCTCGGCTTGTGCGTGATGAGGTATAAACTGATACACCAAACAATGAATCTACAGGTTACATAAAACCAAATTACCATAAAACACATAATTGGCCCATAACATACATATAGTTATACGCACCCAAGGAAATACATATAAACGTAAAATCCAAAATAGGTATTACAATATTTAAATATTAGAATTTCTAAGAGAACTATAAGTTTGTCCAGACACTTATATTTCTCTTATAAATCCTTCTGAGTAAAATATAGTACATAACATGACATAATATCATCTACGGAAATATCAAAATTCCTAATGTCCTAAACTTCTCGCATATCCAAGCTTTCATCTCCAAGCAAGTCTGAATCTGCTCTCTTAACAAGGTACCTGAATCTAAACAAAGGGTGGTGGAATTGGGGTGAGCTCCACGGACTCAATAGGGGATCACTCCGGTTTGTTATGAAATAAGTGAAATATGCAGAGACCATATTAATAATATTTTCACAATTACATATTTATTCCGGAGTGTCTTACCTATATGCTTCTTATTAATTAAATAAATGTTATGCAACAATAAATAATCATCATCGTACTGACATTGGATACTTGAAAACATGTTCGTTAACATGCAACGGTTGCATAATCAACACTATGCATACGGTCACATGTTAAATATAACTATTCATATAAAGGTTGCACAATCAACATCATGCATACGATTATATGCGTCATGTGTTATAATTTTCATGAATCAATGGCACTACCCTCTCTCTTTCTACCTCCGCATACACCTGGCCCCTAGGCTATGAGCTCATACCTATCTAGTTTTCTACTAGATCTCTGTGGGGAAGAGGGTTTTTATTCACTTTCTTTACAAATCGGTATTGGGGACCGAGGGTGCCAACCTCCCTTGCCAATTCCGTTTGTACAGAAAGCTACTCATAAATCTCATTTTCTGATTCACATGACATTTCACAGCTTCTTTACATGTCAGCATGCATGTTATACATTATATGCTCATCATATCACATATATCACATACATGTAATCATAAAAACATAGATGATCTCATATATCATCTTTTCTTTAAATTCCTTATTTCCAATATTCAATATTCATTTCTGATATATACATATATATACTTATTCATCATGATATTCCATTTAAAAACATATATAAGCTTAAAATCTTTAAAACACCAAAAATATCAGAAAACACCGTTCTGCAGGAAACTCTGCGATCTGGTCGCTAGCGCGTCCTCTGTGGCCGCTAGCGCCCAGGTCGGTTCTCCACACTCGCTAGCGCCTGTAATCTGGCCGCTAGCGCGTGTGCACTAGCTAGCGGATGTGTTGTAGCCGCTAGCGAGCAGCTCGACTCTGCACTCATATCAGTTTTCAAAACAGCAACCATTTGATGCAAAGAAAGTCATGTACTCGAATCTGATGTATGAAAACACATTAATACATAACTTAACATAAATCTAAACCCCTACCTCTTGTAGTTTTTCTCTATCCAAGCTAGAAATCACCCTTTTCTTACAACTTTTTGCTAAACACTCCTCTTAGCTCTTCTTTGATGATGAGGATGATGAAACCGTGGCTTCTAAGGGTTTATGTTCGGTTATAATCAAAGGAAATGAGATGAGGAATCTGAATATGTGAGTTATTCTTTGATTTGAGGAGTTCTTGTGGTTGGATGTGAGTTGTGAAGTTTTCTTAAGGTGGAAGGATTTGGGTGTGGGGTTTGGAGTTTCTGATGTTTGTAAGGGTGTTATGTAGGAGGTTAGTGAAGGTTTCTGATGTTATAAGGTGGTATAGGAACGGAGGGATTGGTTGGCAATTCTTTTAAAGGTGGGGGATGAGGGCTATAAATGATAATACAGAATTCTGTTCTGCCACGATATTGGTCGCTAGCGCGTGTATCATGGTCGCTAGCGACCGATCCCACCGCACAACCCGCTAGCGCATTGTCACTAGCCGCTAGCGACGGATTCTACCGCCTTACTCGCTAGCGAAGGCAACTGGCCGCTAGCGAGAATCTACTGATACATAACAGCAGCAGCCGTTTCAAAACATCTAAAACTCCAAAAATGCACCTAACACTCTCTAAACCATTTCTAATTCCCTAGTCATCCTTTTTACACCTATATAAACTCATACATAACCATAAATACCTAAAATCTCTCGTGATTACCTCCTACATTCCCTTCCTAGATTCTTAGTCTATTTTATCATATTTTAACCCACATGCAATGCATCTATCATCATAATACACATAACATATATCAAATAACACATATACATCAAAATACATCTCGATCACATACATATTCCAATTACACCTTGATTAAAGTGATTATGACTAAATCCCTCTAATTAAGGTATAATTAGAATTTTGGGGCTTTACAGGGGTGGCTGATGTGGCAGCTTCTAGGTGTACAAGAAGCATTGTTGAAGTTACATTTACATAGTTAGTTCAAAAGATAAACCACCATCCATACTAACATGCAAAATGTTAAAATTTGTCTCTTTAAGCTTTCTCTTCTCAAATTTCAACCTCAACCTCTCTTGCCAAACTCAACTCTAATTCTCCTATGGTTAGGGATGGCAATGGGGATGGGGAGGTGGGAATCCCCGCGGGGAATCCCGGATTCGGGGCCCGCGTTCGGGGATTTTTCACCCGCGGGGACGGGGACGGGGAAAAAACCCCGAGGAGCAGTTCGGGGACGGGGACGGGGACCATGCTCCCCGCCCCGTAGGGATTGTCCATAACATTTTGCTACTGTGATTCTTAATACTCAGTTACACATACTGCTATAACATACCTATTGTGGTTCTGCTACTTTTTTATTATTTAAACTATTTAATTTATTCCTCGGCTGCTTCTTGGAATGCACTAGCAACTTTTTTAGGGAAATTAAATTAAACTAACAATGCTGAAAATGGAGAATAAAGTTCAATGGCAATACTGCATGAGATTAATTAATAAGATTATTATATGCCACTGAATGTTAGATTCATATTATTTCAATAGTATAGGTCTTTCTTTCTTTTTAATTTAAACTAAAGTTAGATCTTGAATCCTGTTTAATTTGGTTACTTGTTTTATAGAGAATTATACTTTCTGCATATTAATTTGTTGGCTAACTTGGTTTCAGTGAAATTGATTTTTGAATGAAAAGAGTTCCTAAAGTTAGGGTGAGTTGTCCCAATTTTGCAACACTAAACAAATCAAGAGACATTAAGAGGGAAAAAGTTGTTAGATTTGCTTTTCTGAACACTGCATTCTTATAATACTTGTTTACTTCATGTGTGATGAGGTAATTACAAGAAATAACTAATTGTTGAGAACAGATCATTAGGACTTGATCTAAACTATTTACAAAAACAAGTCACTGTTAGTGAGTCTGCCAAACCAATAGCACCTTTCTCTTATATTACATTTGTGTTGTTAATTAATTCTTTCTAAGTGATGTGTTTTTTTATAGGCAAGTTGCACTTGAAGATTCAAGAATCAAGATTCAAGAATCAAGGTTCAAGAAAGAATCAAACATAGGAAAAGATGGATCAAGGTTCAAGAATCAAGAAAGATGTCAAAGACTTATTTTGTGATTATTGATGTTGTTTAAGATTTCTTTTGGTTATTTTGGTGACTTATTGATGCTGTTTTTGTGGCTTATTTTACTAAATTTGATGTTGTAATGACTTATTTAATTATATTTTTAGAATTAAAATATTTAAGACTTATTTGGATTATTTTAACTAGCAACTCGACAGGCACTACCGTGCCTGTCAAGTCGCTTTTCTATTAGTTTCACGAAAAATAAGTGCAAATTAGATAATCATGACTAATTTACATATAGACACATTGTTTTTAGTAAGCCATAAAATTGTTCATAATGGCTCGACAATCATATTCTGCCTGTATATATGATTCACTACATTTGAGTCATACATAAATTGAAGCAAATGGAAGCAAAAAACAATGATTAAAAGAATGGAAGCAGAAAACAATGATTAAAAGAAAAAGAATATTACCTGAATTGATTTAATCTTTATGCATAAGAGACAATGCCACTATTTAAGAGAAGTTTGAGATGCAATAACATTAGAAAGAAAAAAGAGATGGAAAAGTTGAAATAAGAGAGAATAAAAGTTTAGAAAACTTCGAGAATTGAAAGAGGAAGTATTGTGTGTCAGATTGATTTATTAAAGCATGGTGTTATTAGTCACTTTTGTAAACTGCTGTTGGTTGAGTATAGAACCAATGATAACTGCTTTTTATTTACTTTGGTGGATTGGAAACAGCTTTTTATGAGATGGAATGTTATCGGTTTTTTTTTAACTTTAATATGGAGAGATAAAAAATATAACTGTTTTTTTCTATATTCTCTTTATATAAGTATAGATAATTAGAAAGAAATAAAAATCACTTAGTTAAAACTTCACCATTTTTAAATGCAGTAATGTTTAACGTACAACAGAAATACGTCCAACTTGTATCCAACGTGTGCTTTCCATTTTATAGGATGCGTGCTATAAGTATATCACATATACGTATAGCACACATATACTGTAACATAAATAGCACACTTTGGATACAAGTTGGATGTATTTATGTTGTACCTCAAACATTATAGTTTTAAATGTATTATACTTAAACAAATGTAGTTATGTGTAACACAATTCTAAATCAACAATAATAGACAGATCATATTTATAATTTAGGGATTGCATTTATATTCATCAAATGGGAAAATAGCAACTATGGTTATAATAGTTTAGAAAGCAAATAGATATTCTAAAATAGACTCATTTTGTTCTATTCATTTATGAATAATTATATATTTTTTCATTACACATAAACGAAATTGAGTGATCCAAATCCTATATAGATATGTTTTATACTCTACGTGCAATATATGAAAATCGATAAGAAGATTTAAAAAGACATAAATTGTAAAAAATACATGTATTGAAACAAAGAGAACAAAAATATTAAGTTAGGGTTTAAATAATGGATTATGATAAATTAAAACAAAAATGGAATATGATATTGTTAAATATGAGAGAAAAAAATGGACTGACCTTTTTAGCATAAAGATTTTTCAAATTGAAATTAGGGTTAGGATTGTGAGCGATGACGATGCTGCACCGTAGTTATAATAGAGACAATACAGGACGAATATGTTCCACAAATGATAGAGATAATAGATAGTTAATCTACGTATTGTGTTCTACCTTGAAAACTATCTTTCCCTCATCTTATTACCCCTTATATTTCTGAAAAAATTGTAAAAAAAATTGCAGAAAAAAATGAAACTATTTACCTGAGATCGATATGTTAGGTATGTGAGATGCCTTATAACACTTACTCACTTCGGCGGTTCTCGATGCTTACTCCGCCAGCAACTGTTCAACTTTCCTCTTTGCCTTTCTATTTTTCTTTTCAAATGCTTGATATATAATAGATATATAATAGTAAATAAGTGAATAAAGTCAATAAATCTATTTTTATTTTATTTTTTTTGTCTAAATAATTATTGTGATAGTAATGAGCTGGACAATTATGTCCCAAAATCTCATTTATTGACTAGTTTGACTAGTTTCTCATGGTATATTTAGCATTATTTTTGTTAGAGTGAATACCCAATGTAGTCCCTTATGATTACTTTCGAGGACAATTTAGTCCTTTATGATTTGAAAGTGACAAAATAGTCCTCCAAGATTAATTTTATAAGATATTTTAAGTGACAATTTAGTCCTTATGTTAAGTTTATGTTAACTGAGTTACAAACATGACGTAACTTAGGTGATATGTCATATAATGTGTCATACACATTACTGCAACTCAATTAACAGAAACTTAACGGGGGGACTAAATTCTCATTTAATGTATTTTTTAAAATTAATCTTAAAGGACTATTTTGTCACTTTCAAATCTTGAGGGACCAAATTGTCCTTAAAGTTACTCTTGAGGATAGAGTATTTACTTTTTTTTTTTGCTCAAACAACTTTACTCTTTTATCTGAAGAAGAAGGAACTCGAGAAGATGACAATGTTTAATATATAATCTATTAATAAAAAAGGCTTAAATATCATTTTAGTCCACTAACTTCACATAAATTTTGATTTTGGTCCACTATCTTTAGATTTATCACATTTAGTCCATTAGCTTTCAAATTGTGAGCACTTTTGGTCCATTATTAGTCAATTGGTAAGTCAACGGACAAGTCAGCAAAAGTCAACAGTCATGTCAGCAAAGTCAACTAACACGTCAGCAAAGTCGATGCCATGTCAGCTAAGTCAACGTCCACGTCAACAAAGTCAACGTCCACGTCAACAAAGTCAACGACTATGTCAGCAAAGTCAACTGCCACGTAAGCATTATTAAGTCCACGTCAGCACAGTGGACTAAAATTGACAATTTTTTAAAGTTAGTGGACTAAATGTGACAATTCTAAAGATAATGGACTAAAATCAGAATTTGCATAAAGCTAGTGGACCAAAATGATATTTAAGCCGATAAAAAACTTAAAGGTTACCTTTATTTATTGGGCTAATAGGTAGACAAATTAAATGGACTCTAACACTTAGGCTATTAATACATGATAAAGTAACAATCGGTGATACAAAGAAGTATTTTTATCCTTTCCTACTTGTTATTATTGTTCTTTTTATTTCTGAACTGGTCCAATAAAATTAAATGAGAAGTAATTTCATTGTAAAATTATTTGGGCTTAGGCCCTATATATGAATAAAAAAATAGTTAAATGAGAAGCAAATAAGTATATTTTCAATTTTGGGACTCCAACTGGTTGATAATGTGCAAGAATCTTATAGACAATCTATAGATTCATCCGGCAACATGCTGAATGATTCGTATTTGTGTATTAGTATGGAAACTTTCGTTTCTTTGACTTGATCATTTCCCTCGTGTAGCATATGCAACCTTTCCCATATTTGCTTTGCAGTATCGCAGGACACGATCTTGTCATACTCCACCTTGGGCAAAGCACATAGAAGTGTGTATTTTGCTTTAAAGTTTATCTGAATTCTGCTTTTGATCTCCTGAGTCCATCTATTCTCAGGAATCCTTCTGATGAATGTCCTTTGAGGTGGTGGAGGCACTCCAGGAGGAACTCTTGTTGGAGTATGAGCATTCGGATCTATAACAGTTTCTGTTGGCTCATAATCTCCATTCTCCACAATGTTCCACAAGTCCATACTTGTGTACTTGATGAAGAGCGTCATCCTATCACACCAATAATCGAAGTCATCCCCATGGAACATGGGAGGCCTGTTGATAGATGCGCCACCAGCCACGAACACTCCTTGTGAACCCATCTTCCCTTGGATCTTTCCCTTAACACTGTTAGGTGCTCAACCCCTAAAGACCGAACTCTGATGCCAATTGAAGGTGTGTGTTTGCACAAGAAGGGGGGTTGAATCGTGCTGAGTATTTTTAAAATCTTTTTTTCTAAAAAACAAGTTCTTAGAAAACTATACTTAGAAGCAGTTCCTTCTAAGTGGCAGCGGAAGACTTTCTGAGAAGGGAATGCTTCTGAGAAGCTTTGCCTTCTAAGAGAGTTACCTTCTGAGAAGTTAAGATGATTTTACAATTTAAGTTCTCAAAGTTATAACTTGTGTTTGACCAAGTTTTAAATTGTAGATTCAGAAGGCTTGGTTTTTATATAGGTAATTCTTTGAGTTTTTCAATGTAAAAGCGGTTTAGGAAAAGAGAGAAAAACACACAATAATTTTATACTGGTTCGGCTCAATCTTAGTCTACTCCAGTCCTCAACCTTCAGTTTAGAATTCCTTAGATATTTTTCTTCTTGTGCCTTCTCAGGCAACCAACACCTCTGCAAACCGCGAAGAATTTTTACCGCCTCACAATTCGAGGAGGATTAATCAGGTGATAAAGAAAAAATTTACACATTAAGATTTCGAAAAAAATTCCTTTTCTGTAATATCCGTCGGAAATTCCTCGGAATCCATAACAAAAAAACCGTCAGAAATCCCCCGATAATGGCAAAAAATTACTGAAATTATCATACTGGTGTTTAACCCTAAACCCTCGGAATCTCATCGGTAATTTCTAACCCTAACCGTCGAAATTCAATCGGAAACTTCCGACGGTTTTCCTAACCCTAACCGTCGGAACTCAATCGGAAACTTTCGACGGTGTTCCTAACCCTAATTGCCGGAAATCTATCGGAAACTTTCGAGGGTTTCCTTAAATTAAGACGTCGGAAACACCTCGAAAATCATCCGACGATTTTTCTTAAATTTGACCGTCGATAAATTTTTCCGACGAGTCGTACTCCGACGGGTAAATTTTTTAAAATAACCGCCGGGAACCCATCGGAAAACATTTTTTCCGTCGGAAATCCCCTCATAATTTTTCGTGTTTCTGGTAGTGATTTCTTGCCTCAAACACATGAGGACTTCACTTACCTTAATCCTAAGGACTTTCCTTGCCTCACACTAGAGGACTTTTACTGCCTCAAACAATCGAGGACTTTGATTGCCTCTAACACTCGAGGAATTTGAATGCCTCACAACCGAGGACTTATAGTTTTTCACAAATGGTGTTTTTAGTTTAAAAACACTATCAAGTTACTTAGGCGTAGCAAAGTTAAACTTTGATAGACTTCTAGAGATGACTTACACAAGTGTAAGAATAAACAGTTAATGAACTAGAAGATTTTTACAAAGTTTTCTTTTCAGAAAACTAAGTAATTCTGAAAGAATTTTTTCTTAAGTTATAAAGGATTTGGCAATTCGGTAGAGTTTTTATACTTTGATTCAATCTGATTCTCTCTACTTGAATAGAGTATTCATCTAGTATTTATAGAGGATGAATTTGCCACGTTTGAAGGATTTTTGGTGCTTAGGTGGCTTCATTTCGAGGTTCAGAACGGCTCCCTGCACTGTCAGCGCAAATCCTGGAACTTTTCAGAGATTGCAGAGTGCACAGCTTCCAATGGTTGCTTGAGAATGTTCTGAGCTAGTTGAGAACTTTCCTTGCGGTTTGAGTCTTGAGACTTGATCACTTCCAGATGGTCCATTTTGAGAGAGGTCGACCTTCTGAGTGATGAGCCTTTTGTATAGAGGTCCTTCTGAGTCGAAGTCCTTCTGAGACCAAAATTCATCATTGCCGTTTGAGAGGCCTTTTTGGATTCTGAATTTTGTCTTTTACTCAAGTATGCATTTTCACCTTGTAGCTTCTGAGTCGCCCTTTTTGGGTTTTTCTAAGCTTCAAATAGATCTTTCGTTTTGGGGTTACTTAGCAAGTTTAAGACTTAACCGTTGAATTGTTCTTCTCAATTTGTTTAAACCTTATGAAATCCACTTAGAGCACACATTAGCCTTTATCAACCAAAATCTTTATCATTGACTTCAAATTGTTATCATTAAAACATTTGAGTTTTGTAAGAGTAATTTTTAAATTTTAATTTCTCTTAGAAGGGTTATGGAGCTTACAATATTTTGCGTTAGGAAGAAATTGTTTAAGAATAGTCCCACATCCTATATCAAAAGCATCAAATTCTACTATCTTAGTGATGCTAAAGGATCTGAAATTCCTAGACAAGGAAGATTCTTAACTATAACTTTTACAAGTGCTTGGGTCATATTCTCATCCTATGAGGGAGGATTTTTCCTAAGATGTTTATACAATGGGGCTCACATGGTTCTAATACTAGGAATAAAATCAGTTACATAATTAAGGCATCCTATAGAACTTTGTATGGTTTTTATCTTTTATTTCATTAGGAGATTTTTTTTCCGCAAATTCTAATGACTTCTTAATAGGGCTAATTGTTCTATGATAAATTTCATATCCTAAGAACCTTACTTTCGTTTGGAATATTTTCATCTTCTTTGCTAATACAATCAATCCATTGTCTTTTATTAATTAATTCTATAGATTTTTATAAGTGATCAATATGGCTACTAATGTTTTTGAAAAATATAAAAAAATCATCTAAATATACTATAAAAAATTCCATATATGAATAGAATATATTATTAATTATTTATTAAAAATCGCTTGGATTATTTTTTGATCCTTTTGGCATAACATTCCACTCATGATGTCCAAAGGGTACTACAAAAGTTGTTTTATACCTATCTTCTTTTACCGATATTTGATGGTATCCAGATTTCACATCAAATTTTGAGAATAATGACTTGATTTATTCGCTTAACTAAATTATTTTTATTTAATAAATGATACCTAATCTATTTTAAAAATTTATTTGAGGGCTTATAATTTATTACTAACCTAGGTGCACCTTTTTCTAATTTAGATACTTTAGTTACATAAAATCCTGAGCAACTCCATAATAATTTTGAAGGTCTTATTAATCCTTTATCTAAATATTATCTTATTTTTTATTTACAATATTTCAAATATTCATCATTCGTGTGTATTGGCTTGACTTCTGTTTTCTTTTCATCAAATCATCTTTCATAGAGTAAAGATACTTCATGGTTTTTAGGGTGATGGAATGTCATTGGATTGGTGTGACATATCTCCTTTAAATTTCTATTCTATTTTCAATCTCTTTGATGGCATTTTTTATTTTTGGAGTGTTCTTCTATTCTTTTATATTGTGTCTCTTTATTTACATATTAATTTATCTATATTTTCTTTCTATTGAATTCATGTTTGTTATTCAGGCTTCTTGTAATAAATTTAATTCTTTTATTATTTGAGGTTTTAAAAATTCAAAGGTTATAGAATGCTATGGTACAATATTTGTTACATTTCCTTCTCCGATTAAGTAAAAAGGATATAATAATGAAAAAGATAGGGTTTCCTAAAATAACTTGGTTAGGAGAAAAAGAAAGAAATTGTTCAGATATTTCAATAGGAGAAATGTTAGAGGAACAAAAAAAAGGCAACAAGTGTTTCTTTTGTGAACAACAAGGAGACTTTGCAAGAGCTTGGCCAATAAAAAAAATAAAAGAGAGATCAAGATGCTTCAATCTTTCCAAAATGCTCTCCTGATTGAGGAAGAGGATGATATAGAATTCATCCTTAAATAACAGTTTGAACAAGATGAAGACACCTGGTACATTCATCAGGTTTTTGATTTAGAGTCTACAAAAGACTCCTCAGATGAGGATGATTATGTCCCCTACAAGCCTATCTTCTTAATGACCCCTTATAGACATATCTCTTTCATGGACAATACTGCACTCGAAACACTCAGATTAGTAGGTATTTACACTATAGCCTGGATGTAGCTCCCGGTTGAGTTTAGCAGTGACATGCTATTATGAGACACTTGGAGCTCCACCCAAGATTCAGATATGTTATTATGAGCAGGGTGACTCGTGTTTCTTCATCTATATGTATATATGTATAAGTACAGCTTTAGCAGGGCAGCCCATGTTTTGCCATATACAGATACAGTTATGTTAAGACTGGCCTCACCTGAGTGGTTGACGAGGACCAGATTTCATATTACAGATTACAACATGGGGCTCGAGAGCGCACTTCTATCGGTACACGTTCGTCAGTGAAGCGCAACCACATAGATAGGATATTGTTTGTATGATTGATAACATGCTAGTATGTGTAGTATGTGTATTGGATGTTGCATTGCATGCATGATACCCCATCACTGAGCTAGTGACTCACTCCCCACCACATATGTTTTTCAGAGTACGATCCTATTGCTGACAAGGAACCCCTGATCCACTAGAGGTTTGTTCCAGCTATTCTTGGTGAGCTCCGCATCTGTTGTGGAGTATATGTTAGATTATTATGTTTATGTATATGATATGTCAATTAAGTATTCATATAGTAGTTGCTCTAGACTTTTTAGGGGCAGGATCCCAACAATATGTATAAATTATGTATATTTCAGTTATGTATGATTTTCGATACGGTATGTGAGTATGTATGATACAGACATATTAAGATAAGATATTTACTATTAAATTATGTTTGTTAATCGAATTTAGTTATTTGTGCCACATAAGTTAGCGTGTTCGGGGGGATAGAGCCCTCTACATGGACACCCATTAGTAGTGGGTGTTATAGTTAGTATCAGAGTCATAGGTTTCCCTCTAGAGTCTGGAGCTAGGATCTCAAGTGTCACAACAACCATGCTAATAGAAGTGCACCCATTGCCATGGGATGCGGTGTCATTAGAGGTTCTCCGAAAGTATGTTAGTTATATCCTGTTTATGTCAGTGTCTCCTTGATTCTAATGTAAGTTTCCATGGTTTGACCTCGTCAGGATCATGATTCCCCGTCATTTTTCCTCCTTCATTACCCGCAATAGGCTTAGGCGTCTAGATAACGCCATTACTGATCTTGTTGAGATTGTAGCAGCACAAACACAACAGGCAGCGCAGACGCAACAGTCAAAACCTTAAGCTACGTCTGCTAGACTTACGAAGGATGTGTTGATAAACCGCTTGAACCGCGCTAATCCTCTTTGATTCTTTGGTACCACTACAGATTAGGATCTGATGGATTTCCTGGGATGGACCAAGAATAAAGCTGAGATGTTACATATCCTCTCTGAGTTAACTGCAGAACTAGCCGGACATCAGTTAGGAGGCATTGCAGCCACATGGTACAGGCTTTTATGTGACAGGAGAGGTCCAGACTCTCCACCTTTGACATGGGAGGAGTTCGCTAGTGAGTTCAGAGAGAGGTTTGTACCTGTAAGCATACGAGATAGTGCAATGTAGACTTTCTTGAACTTGTGGATGACAAGAGCCATGGAAGTCATAGAGTATGACGAGGAGTTCACTCAACTCGCAGGGGTAACGCAGTTCTGTATGAATCCAAGTGAGCGGGTGAAACGTTTCATCCAGGGCCTTCCCAGAGAGTAAAAGGTTGGGATGACAAGTTTCTTAACATCAGAGAGTTACTCACAGATGGTGACCGCAGCTCTCGCCATCGAGACTACGATCCAGGATTCACATGCCTTTGTGGGAGGTATACTGAAGAAGGTGAAGCAAGCAGGCTCTTTTTTGGGCAGAGTGGCCCCTACCATAGCCAACAGCAACAGCAGTCGCAGGGGTACCAGGCATAGTTAGGGCAACCTTCTCAGCGCTTGCCTCGGTACACCCTACGGTTACTTAGAGTCACAGCAGAGGCACTAAGTCTCAGTACTAGGGAGGTTCATGATCCTCTTTTCCCCGATGCTAGACATGTGGTAAGCTGCACCCAGGACCATATCGCAAGGGAACCCGAGGTTGCTACAACTGTGGATAGGAAGGTCGCGGTATCAAGTATTGTCCCCTCCTTCAACCAGCACCCAACGAAGGATCAGTTCAGGAACCCACCCAAGGAATGCATCCAGTACAGAGACAGAATCGATCTTTTACAGGCGCCAACAGAGGAGGTGAAGGCAGAGGATAACCTCGACTCTATGCGATGGTCATGCATCCAATATAGTTCTCACATGTATCATCTCAGTTAATGGTTTTGAAACCTTAGCTTTGTTCGATCCCGGAGGGACACACTCGTTTATGTCAGTGTTCTTCGCCTTAAGGTTTAGCGAGAGTCCGTCAACCCTAAACTCTGCGCTCTCGGTTAGCACACCAGGATGAGAGATCTTGGGTGTAAAATGGGTATACAAGTCGTGCACGGTCTAAGTAACAGAGCTCAGCGCAGAAGCATATTTGATGGTTCTAGACTTGGTGGAGTTTGACGTAATTCTGAGGATGGATTGACTATCATCATACTATGTCGAAGTAGATTGTCGAGAGAAGATTGTGACGTTTAGAGTGCTAAGGCAGAAGCCGGTTAAGTTCCACACCAGCGGTTGTATGTCCATGGATGGGCTGGTCTGGTCAAAGCACGCCATACAAATGTTGAAAAAGAAACATGGTGGTTGTTTAGTCATAGTAAGAGATGTGACGACCAAGGCCCTCAGTTCAGATGATATACTAGTTGTACGTGAATTCTTGGAAGTGTTTCTAGACAAATTGCCAGGGAGACCTCCGACCAGAGAGACATAGTTCAGTATAGACTTGGAGCCAGGAGTAAAGCCCATTTCTATACCTCTGTATCGCACGATACTAGCGGAGCTTACGGAGTTACGGAGTCAGTCACAGGAATAACTAGACAAGGGTTTTATCAGACCGAGTTCATTATTGTTGGGTGCACCAGTGCTATTTGTAAAGAAGAAGGATGGATCCATGAGGATGTGCATAGATTACAGGCAGCTGAACAAAATGACAGTGAAGAACAAGTACTTGTTGCCAAGGATTGATGACCTATTTGACCAGCTTTAAGGTGCAACATGTTTCTCCAAGATAGACTTGACGTCAGGTTACCACCAGCTGAAGACTAAAAATGAGGATGTTCCTAAGACGGCGTTCCGAACTCATTAAGGACACTACGAGTTCTTGGTGATGTCTTTTCTGTTGATGAACACCACAACTGCTTTCATGGATTTGATGAACATAGTGTTCATGCTATTCTTGGACCGCTTTGTGATCGTGTTCATTGATGACATCTTGGTGTACAGTAAGAGCAGAGAGGAGCATGAGGAGCATCTAAGGACGATGTTGTAGACATTGAGAGAAGATCAGTTATATGCCAAGCTCTGGAAGTGTGAGTTCTAGTTGGACCAAGTGTTGTTCTTGGGACATGTGGTATCTAGTGAGGGTAGCATGGTAGACCCTAAGAAGGTGGAAGCAGTACGTCTATGGCCGCGACCGACATCAGCATCAGAAATATGAAGTTTCTTGGGATTGGCAGGTTACTGTCGGCGGTTTGTGAAGGGTTTCTCGATGATAGCAGCCCCGTTGATAGTGCTGACACATAAGGGAGTCAATTTTAGTGGACTGAGAAGTGTGAACAGAGTTTCCAGAGATTGAAAGACAACCTGACTTCAAAATCGGTGTTGGTTCAACCATCAGGTAGTGGTGGTTTCGTCGTGTATTGTGATGCTTCTAGAGTTGGTTTGGGATTTGTATTGATGCAAAGGGATTAAGTCATAGCTTATGGATCCAGACAACTTAAGAAACATGAGAATACCCTATACACGATCTGGAGTTAGCAGCAGTAATCGTTACTTAAGAAAACATGTGAGTCTTCACTTATCACAAGAGTTTGAAGTACATTTTCGAGCATAGGGACCTGAACTTGAGGTAGAGACGTTGGTTGGAGTTGTTTAGCGACTATGATTGCTCAATCAATTATCACCCGGGAAAAGAAATTGTAGTTGCAGATGCCTTGAGTTGAAATCCGATCAGAGAAGAACGTAAGTCACAAGATAGTTTGGCACACATCACCCGAGATAGGAGGCCCATGGCAAGGAAAATTCAGAAATTGGAGCTAGATAGGATACATTTCAAGGTTAACGAACAAGGGGGACTCTTGGCTCATGTCAGGATCCAATCATCATTTGTGTGCTCCGCCAAACAACGTCAATAAGAAGATCCTAGACTTGTGGAACTCATGGAGAAGGTCAAGACCAAGGTGTGCTCAGATTTCACGGTAGATCTAGAAGGAGTTCTCAGGATGGGGAATAGGTTGTGTGTACCTATAGTAGGAAACTTCCAAGGCTGTGTTTGTTTGGAGGGACAATGAGCACAGAGACATCAGAGACACTGAGACAATGACAATGAGACAAAGACATTGAGTCATAGTGTCTCTGTCATCTGTTTGGTTATAATGCACATGACATAAAAATTGTCCCTGTAACCTGTTTGGAAAAATAGGAACATTTTAATAAGTACACTAACAAATGACATTTAACTACCATTTTCTATTTTTAACAAAATAAAAAATTAGAACGCAAACAACCCCTCATTGTGATCGAGTAAACCCATCACACAAAGGCTTCTTCTCCTTCTCTCTACTGCTGCTGCTGCTTCTTCTCTGTCTCTCCTCCGCTCTGTTGTTGCGGCTTCTTCTTCTTGTCCTACTCTCCGCCTCGACCGCACATGTAGGCTTCTTCTTCAACTCTCCTCTTTGTTGTTGCGGCTTCTTCTTCTTTTCTGACTTCTCTGTCTCTGACAAAGCGAAAATCAACGTACATCCCAGGTTTGCAATGTGCTTGTATACTTCTTTTATTTTTGCAATGGCTTAATGGTGTGATTCCCTAGTTTATCTTCACTGTTCTTCTTCTCATAATCAATGATGACATTTTTTTTAATTTTTGCAGCTTTAATTAGGGAATTAGGGTTTGCAACTTTAATTAGGGATTTAGGGTTTGCAATTTTGCAACTTTAACTTTGTACAAATGGATGGATGAGTGATCATTTTAAGTGTTTGATTATGAACCATTAACCAACAATTTAAGTGTTTGATCAGTTTATGTTGATATATCACAAAACTAATTATGGAAAAACCATTAACCACATTTCCTTTATATTTAAATTAATAGGCTTCAATGTAAATGCTTTGGTTGCAGATCCATCATATTTTTCAGTAGGAGACAATGGCAACAAGGTAACTATGTAGTACTGATGTTTTGCCAGCTGCATGTATTATATATATAGAATTGAAAATTTTGTAGTGTTCTCTTTCCAGATTGATCATATATATATATAATGATGTACATGTAACTCACTCCGATGCTACACTTGTAGACACACGCATTAACAACTTTATTGTTATACTTGTGTTCAAGTGTTGTGTTTCATTAATATTTTGATAAGAATATATACTACTTTAGTTTGATACTAAACTTTGCATTTCCTTATTCAGATCCAGTACTTTTTCATCCAAAATATCGGCAAGCAATCGATATTGTAGATGTGGATTGCAAGTTATTTTATGAGAGTCTAAAAAGCCTCACAACAAAGGTAGAAAATTTTGGAGGGGTCCAATTTGGGAGAACAAAGCACAAACATGTGACTTCTTTAAGTGGGTTGACGAGGAGAATAACATGTATTCAACAATTCCCTCTATCGAGCATGATGTCTCACACAAAGAAGAATTTAAGAGTAAAAATGAAGTTGCATGAGGCACGGAAGAACATCACTTGTCTTTGGGTTGTTATTGGTGTGTTGTGTGGACTATTATCAATGTTTTATATTTTATTTTGTATTATTATTAGGGGAATACAATAGCATTACTGGATTTTGGAATGAATTCAGGAAATATGTTTCTTTGTATTGGAATATAGTAGTAGTGCATTAGTGCATGAGGTGTAGTATTCTAAAATATGTAGTGAACCTGTTATAATGAAAAAATGTTTTGACCCTTTGTTATAATTTATTTTATGCACAACCTAATATTAGAGATACTGCTATTGACTTACTTGGATTATAAAACCCGAAAATCACATCAGCTATGGCAGCAAAAGTCCATGCCCTCTGCATTTTAATTATTTAAAGAAATTTTTGGTGATTACTCATTTAAATGTAAATAACTATATAACTATTGCAACAAAGTTTGTAAAAATGTACTATTGTCTATCTTAAGTCTTAACATATCACTACTACATTGCTTCTACAATTTTCAAGTCACAAGATAGAACATAATACTACTACTGCACAAGACTAATTTAATATTAGTTAATTACATGTATGTCTTAGTTAAAAAATAAAATTGTCACGACCCAACTCGGATCGTGACCGGCACATGGGACACCGAGTCCCATGTCAGCCTTAACCTGTGATTCACACACAAACTAGCTAAACAACAACAGTCACAACTACTTTAACATGCATTCATACATAAAATCCATACATATATAGGGTTCTCAAAGTATCACCCATAAATCCATAATACATATAATATGGTCATAATATCCTGCTCAATCCATAAGCTAACATAAATCCAACAGAAATGTAACAAGTCTTAATTAGACTTACAACACATACATAACTTAGACAATCCTATTTGTAAACCTATGGAGCATACTACTGACATAATAGATAATAACATAATGCCTCTAAACATCGAGGCTCACCAAAGCTAAGAGCTTGGAGGAACGGAAGGACTCGCCTCCTGATCTGCACCTGAATCTGAAAATGGTTTGTATGAATGGGTGAGTCATACGCTCAGTGAATAATAGATTAAAAACAGTTTATGCAACAATATCATGATCACATATACAGTTATAACAGTCCATCACATAATCACCATACAACACATTTCGCAATTCGTCTTATGTATCATTAATACAAGTGTATTCATTATTAGAGATTCCGAGAGCCCAGCCCCTCCTCAGACTTTATCAAACTCGACCCCGAGAGCTATGCCCCTCCTCAGGCCGAGCAAACCAAAATTTATCTTTCTTTAATTAATTATCATTCGTGTTCGTACATCACATCATATTCGCATCATCGTCATAATAACATCACAAACAGCCCAGTATCGAGTTTGAGGTAGTGGTGAACAGATGGATTTGAAGACATAACTTAAATGTATAAAGATTTTGAGTTAAAGTCTTAAAAATGGTGTTTTAGTGCAGTTGTAATCGATTACAGACATCTGTAATCGATTACCTGCTTCAAATTTCGTTCTGAAGAAAATTTTTGTAAAAATTGGCAGTCTGTAATCGATTACAATCCCGCAGTAATCGATTACAGTAATCGATTACAGGGTCTTGGTAATCGATTACAGTAATCGATTACCAATTCGCTGTAATCGATTACAGCCTGGGTCAGAAACGAAATTTTGCAGAAAATCACGCGAAATTCATCTCAAAATCCACATTTTCACCACAACCCATCCAAATCAAACACAACCAACATACAATATCAATTATATATCAACCAATCTTGGTCCCTATCAACTATCATAGCAAGAAATTCACAATATCATTCAAAATCAAACATAAACCATAAATAACCCATTACTCACAAATTACTCCAATGAGCTCCAAGACACCACGCGGAGCTAGGATGAGGTACCCTGAGCTTCTCTAGTTGGTTGAGACCCTAGAGAACACATCACAAACCTCAATCTCTCAACAAAATCAAAAACCCCCAATAGTAACCCTAACCCCCAAATCCGAAAATCAAAGAGAAAATACACCAAGATAGAAAAAGAAATACACTACACTTACCCTCAATATACTAGATGATGATTGATAAATTGATCTTTGATGATTGGTGAAGATTTGAGGAAGAGAGGTTTGAGAGAAAGGGTGAGGAAGAAGAAAATGAAATGTGGAGAATGAGGGGGAGGGGTGGCCACAGGAAGGAAAAAGGAAAAGGGGAGAGAAAGAAAGAGAAAAAGGAGAGGTGGGGCCCACTAGGTGTCCTGTCTCCCCGGGATGTATCGTAATCTCTTACTCAAACTAACTCAGAATACCCGAGGTATTATAAAAATGGTGTTGTATTTTGAAAATAACATTCTATTCGTTATGTACATACTGCATTGTGGAAGTATGAACATTTAATAAGTTACATAGTGACATATAGATAGTAATTTTTATTACTAGTATTTGTTTGAATAGCATTAGTGATATTAATACTACTTTTCCCTCCAATGAATAGCATCAACCTCATTGCTAAAACGCCTGTCACTAACGAAATGTTCAAACTTGCATACATAGAGTAATATGCTATAGAAATTTTATGCAGCAACACTAAGTAGATGTTATATAATATGTTGCTGCATACATAGATAGAGTAATATGTTGTTGCATAATTAATAAAAAAAATATGTTGTTGCATACATAGATAGAGTAATATGCTACATACATAGATAGAGTTATATGCTATAGAGAAATATGCCTACATACATAGAGTAATATGCTCCTGCAGTTTCACTAAGCTGCTACAATTTCACTAAGATGTTGCAATTTTACAATGATGCTAAATTAATATAATGCTGCAGAATAGAACCTGTACACAAAGTTGCTGCATTATAGCAGTATAGATTCATTTATGAATAATTGCAGCATAGAGTAAAACAATGATGCAATTTAACAACAAGAAAATTAGTCTCCAAAATGCAATTTACCAAAAGAAACCACAATCAACATAATCCATTACATGACAATCAATCCAAATCTCCAAAACAAACATTAGACTTATAAATAGTAAATGAAACTCCAAAACAAACATTGAAATGAAAATAGGAACTTTAGTAGCAAAATAGTACTCTTATTACTACCAGCAAAAGACTAATTAAAAACTAGTTTATCTAGTTAAAAAAGCGCTCACATAATCCGCCTTTTGATAATCACGCAAAGTCCAGAAAAAGCTTTCTAGTCGCGGATTGTCTTAGAACTTGGACACAACCATCACCACTTCTCCCGTTGGAAATCCAAGGTCCTTGAGTATATCACTAAGAGGCTCAGGTGGTCGAGGGGCTGTCAACCTCTCACCAAATTGTTCCAATTGTTTACCCGACTCCGCAATGGCATATCTAACAATATCAGTCAGCTCCTCTAACATGGACGCATCCCCAGACAATCTATTAGTTGCAGCCTTCTTTCCCTTGCCCTTATACGTAGTTGAAGCCATTGAAATATAGTATATGTCATCTGGAAGTTCAGAATCATAGGGGGTGTCATTCTCCTCCATTTGTTGCTCATCCTCTTTCTGTACCTCCTCATTCATATCGTTTCCCGACTCCGCCATGGTTCCCGCAACTCTATCCTTCCTAAATATCTTTGCCAAACGAGGAAATAGAGGAAAAGGCTTTCCTGGAGTGTACAATCTCTGGCCTTGTTGCTGTAAATTAAACAATTAAAGTAAAATTAAGTATTAAGGTTGAGTTAAAATAACTTAAAATTAATACTAAGAAATAAACACGACCTTTAGCCAATTGTCACGAACATCCTTGCTATCCACAATGACGCATTGCTTAGCGCCGTCCCATCCAAAACCATTACAGTTCATCATCTCTTGTGCAAACTGGAATTTTTCCTTAAATCTTTTGTGTTTGTCTTTGCAATGGTTGGCCTTGAAGTCATTCCCAGGAAACCTAGCATTCATTTTCAAGGCGAGCTTATTGAAGGATCCAGACTTAAATTGTCCGTTGTCAGCTCTTCGCCCTTCCATGACTAGCTCCTCCATAAACCTAACAAACTTTGTTGTCTCTTCATCTGTCCATATTCTATGATCCATCTTGGCCAGTCCAAATAACTGCAAATACAATATACACTTGACATAATTGATATATACACAATAGTATCACACTCAAAAAAACACGCTAGTACAAAGTATATAAATATATCACCAATAATAAATAAAACAAGATTCAAGAACAACGTCTTAGAATAGTAAAGAAAACATACAATAGTTCATAATGCATAACATAATTCAGAATTTCATTACATGGTACAAATACAAAGTCTAATAACATCATTGATACATTCAAATGTTGCGGTTGGCCCTCCAATCATTATACATCTCAATTGCTAGGTTGTCTTGAAATTTAGTCCATTCATTAGATGTCTCAACACTATCAATCAAAACTTGGTCCTCAGCAACTTCATCTTCCTCAGCCTGAATCAAGTCCTCATTGATGGTATCTTCCTCCGGATCGGCATCCATATTTGTCCATTATGAAGTTTTGTAACAAGCAACAAGCCATAATAATCTGATTCTGAGTCTTAAATGGATAAAAACTTGGGATTCGTAAAATTGCCCACCTCTTTTTGAGGAAACCAAAACAACGCTCAATTATGTTCCTAACTGATGAGTGTTTTTTATTGAAATACTCTTGATAGTTTATAGGTGCACGATTCCCTTGGGCCCATTCTTGGACATGGTACCTTGTTCCTCTATACGGTTCTAGAAATCCATTGCCATTTGTGTACGCAACATCAACTAAATAATAGTTACCTATACTCGAAATGAAAGTTTTCTTTAAGATTATTTATTGATATATAACATTATGAATATAAGTCTTATTCAAGATTTTAGAACATGCCACGGGGTATTTAAAGGTTATTACGCCATGTGATGACATCTCGTAATATCCTTGAATCAGATGCTGACCCTTCCCAACCACTAAGAACATAGACGGAGTTCAAATCACGATTGCTCACACCTAGAACATTGATTGAAACTCTACCCTTTCGTGTGCAGAATCTTGGTTTATCCATTTCAGGAACTGTGGTATCTATGTTTGTTCCTTCTAATGCTCCTGGACACCCATAAACAAAATAAACACGAATTTCATGTAAATATGTACAATATTCACATATCAATCATTGTATTAAGAAGTTCAGTCTTACCTTAAACCATTTCCATCTTGAATTTATGTAGTTTTCTGGAATTGGTTCATTCTTGGCAAATGACTGGTCTTGGACACAAATGATTGAGCTTAAAACTTTATCGAAATACTTGCTAATTGTTTCACCTGACATATAGAATCTAACTTAAAGGGTGCGGTTCTTTTTGTGATGGGCTAAGATTATTAAAAATGACACTACTTGTTCAATGATGCTCACATGACCATCATCACTTAACCCACCTTGAACTTTGAGCAGCTCACATAACCTACAAAATGAATCTAGACCAATTCGAGTCTCCCAAATGTAATTCTTATCCTCTCCTCCTATGATTCGTTCTAGTGCATCTCTCCTAAGGGGGTTGCTATTTATTCTTTGATTAATTGTTAATGAGCGTACTCTTCTCATCCTAACGTATAAAAAACCTAGGATCAAGATTTGCAACATAAGATTTCGAAATTGCATTTGCCTCAATGCTATGAAAGCGATGATGAACTTATTTCGATCGTGGGGATCCATTTTGTCCTATTAAATAATAAACAAAAATGGGCACAATAAATTATGAATGCAAGGTAGTACTATCAATCAAAGAATGCAAGGTAGTACTTTTAGTCAAAATACACACAAAACTCAGCAAAAGATACAATAATTAATTATTGTTTTATTGAATGGAACATAGTTGCAATTCAAAATTAAAATATATGCTAGTGCTGTTAGGGGAAGTGACATCAATAGGTGGGGCAAATTTTATCATGTTGTCAATATATCATGGCTGAGTAAAGAGTCTTTTACTGTTCTAAAATCTTATACTAAATTTTAATTGTTAGTTCTAAGTTTAAGGAGAACCACTGAGGATGAAATTATCTATCTTGCTTGATTTTGATAAGATGAGATCAACTTTAGTGTAGCTAACCAATGTTACTTCTGCTGACAAAATCATACAAAGAACAGTGAAATAACAGTAACACAAATAGCGACAGTGGATTTAATCAGAAACAATTATATCTGTATGATTTGTGGAGAAATTTGTGTTAAATTCTTGCAAGTAGCATACATTGAAAGGTATGGGTTAACAAATATGAGATAAGTCTTATATGCAAATACATAATTTTACATTTTGAACTCATCCCTAAAAATTTGAATCAAACTTTTAATCTGCAACCAAATGCACCTTTAACTCATATACATTATTAGTTGGCATGAGCCTCATTCAACTTTTATATATAGCATTTCGTTGCAGCAAAATGAAAGACAACCAACAACCTTGCTGACTTCATGGATTTGCTTATTATGTTAAATTAGCATGAAAAAACATATTAACACATTGCATTTTTTTTTAAGAAAAAGTATAACAGCACAACACACAAGAACACATTGTATTTTAAAAAAAATTAAAGAAACTCAGACAACATAGAAGAACACATTGCATTTTTTGAAACAAAAACAAAGAACAACACAACTCAGCAACAAAGATTGCGTTTTTAAAAAAAAAAACAAAGAACAACACAGCACAACACAGAAGCATAACTACTCAACAAAAGAAGAAGAATAGGGCACAGAAGAACAGGGAAGAAGAACTACTCAACAAACAAAACGGTGGATGATATGCAGGTGGAGGAGGAGGCCAGAATGCAGGGGGATAAGGATACTGTGGGGGAGTGAGAGGGAAGGGTGATGGCTGAGAAGGTGGTGGTGGTGCAGATGATGACCCTCAAGCAGCAAACATCCTGTAATACTAGGACATCTGCTCTCTAATCTGGCGGCTGACCTCCGCGGCAATCTCCTGCTGCTGGGCGATCCTGTCCTGCTGTCGGGCGGTCCGCTCCTCCTCAAGCTGGGCCTGCAGCACCTCGACCCGGGTCTGTAGCTCCAGGTTCAGATTGTGAACCCGGTCACGGACCTCAGCGTCGCTGCTCTCCGCTGAGGCTGCTGCTCCTGTCGCAGCAGATGCGTGGGAGGAACGAGCAATGGGGTTCGCGATCGCACCCCGCCCGTACATGCGGCCCTTGTAAGGGCCGCCCACAACCTCGGTCCACACCGCCTCCTCATCGACGGGTGGGATGGACTCACCGGGCTGTGATGCCTCAGCCAGCTCGGTGCGGAGCTCATCCAAGCGACGCGTATAATCAGCCTACAATAACAACAGAATACATAATCATTTTAAGTGAAATACATAATCATATTAATTGAATACATTTATAAAACTATGATGAAATCACTTACATGAGTGCGCTGCGACTGCTCGTCTACCCACGTCGTCTTGTCGCCCTTCCTGGTGTGGGTCTCCCTGAACAACTCCTCCTGCGTGGGTGGTCTCTTCAGCCTCTGCTCCTGTAAGTTTAAAACAATTGAACAAAGCATTAATTAATCAATTCATATATAAGAAACATAAAATTAAATGTATTGCGTTCGGAATATTACGTACCAGCCGTCTCTTAGTGGAGTCCACAGTAGCGGATCCACCACAGTGAAGGGAGCCACCCCTCAATGAGGCCCTGCTAGCCTTGGCCTTCTCCGACTTGGCCTTAAACCTCGGAGAAGACCAATACTCCTGCAGCACACGGTGGTGGGCATCTGAGAGCCACCTGTGATCCCTGTCCTTGCCATTACGGATCCATAAGTACATGTCACCGAGCCTCTTAGCTGCCCGATGGCAGAAGGCACGATACAGTACTGGATCATCGGCAGGACTAATGGTGAAGTGAGACTACAATATATAGACAAATTTAATTTATTGTTAGTTACCACAACATAATTAATTAGTAATTACTAAAATTGAAGAGTTCATATTACCTTCCACTCCTGATACCATCGTCGCCTCTCTTCCTCGGTCAACTTCGAGAAATACTCGATCGGCCTATGATACATCTTCTGTATCGTGGCCGTGATCTGATGAGTGCCGAGGGTGGCAGGCACAAAACTATACATTATTATAAAGAATTAGTTTTCATTTTATATAATAATCCCTTTTACATATTTTATTTATAAAAGATTGACATTTATAACAACTTAAATCATATACCTTAGACCGGATGGATATCCGGTCTGATGGAGGGGAGAGGACGTGAATCTGAAGCTGCAGATGCAATCTCGACCGGCACCTCATTACTGCCCCCAATGTCATATGGGGAGGCAGTAATGGGTGATGATGATGGTCCCCCAGCAGCAGATGGTGATGGTGATGGTGATGGTGATGGTACTGGCTCGTAGTCGGGGTCCTCCTCCGTCTCTGGCCTCGGCTCACGACCAGGGATGTCATACAACTGAACACCCCTGGAAAGATAACCACGAGGCTGGGCGGCGGTCTTCCTCCGCCCTCGATCTCCTCGGCCTCTGCCCCTACCCCTACCCCTATCATCATCTGCCATATCTATTCACAACAATACAAGTTACTTTTCATTAATTAAAGTGTTTGACAATGTATCTTAAAATGAGGTAGTGTTATTTGAAAACAAATTGAATTGTTAAAAACCATTTATTCAGAAAGTTGTGGACTGTCTTCACTCTCGTCTTCTGTATCGTCACTGTCAAGTTCATCTTCTTCTTCGTCACTACCTTCAGTGGAGTCATCACCCTGAGTTGTTATGTTTTGGCGAGACATGTTAATAATGTCATCTTCACCAGTATCATCGTGTAAAGTAGCAGGGACTCCTGTATCTACAACCACCCTTGGAGCACGTGCAACTTCGACTTGGTAAGCTATTTCATCCACATCATCACTTTCAACTCTGCCCCTAGGTTTGGTTGTGAAAACAACCAACCACTTATTTTTGCACTTCCCCGGATACCTTGTGTAATACACTTGCCGAGCATTTTGTGCAATGATGAAAGGATCATATGCACCAAATCGTCGTGTATGGTTAACCTCAATTATGTCGTAATCAGCGTGCTTGCGTGTTCCATCAGGATGTCTAGGATCATACCACTCACAGCTAAACAAGACAACCTTCTTTGGCGTTGGGTCCTCACCAACATATTCCAACTCTAAGACTTGTCTAAGTACCCCGTACCAATTATTCTCCCCTGTTCCAACATCCCCTTGACGCATACTCCACTATTGTACGTGGTCTTCTCACGACCCCAGTCTAGGGTGTGAAATTTATAACCATTCACATGGAAAATTGGCCACGAAATTGTTACATTGGTGGGACCCCAAGCTAAGCTTTTTATATGAGGATTTGTGACATTATTGTCATGATTGAGCACCTACATACGTAGAGAACAAAGAGAATAGAGGGAAAATTTTGAATTTTATGTTAAGATATAAATCAAAGACTAATAGTACGAAGATTACAAACTTACGAACGAGTTGAACCATTGAGGGAATTGGTCAAGCGTATGATTCTCAACGGTTTGTTCAAAATATTTGTTGACAGTAAGTAGAAATTAAAGATTTTTAATGACAACATTCACTACTATATACAAAAACATTATTGAAATGATGAATTAGATATGTCACTTACGTTCTATAAGTGTCCACCTCATCACAGTTGATGAGAACATGTAGGTGCGCTGCATGCTTTTCTCTATCATTCAGCCAATAGTTTGTGGGTTTACCGGCACCACGTCCAGGTTGATTAAACACAGACAAAGTAGGCAGATATGAAGTTTCACCTCCATCATCATTGCGGCCTACTGCTGTTCTTTTCGAATGAACATGTGGCTCAAAATAAAATGAACAGAAGAAAGACGTCCCCTTTGATAAATAAGCTTCACATATTGACCCTTCAACACGAGCTCGATTCTTGACAGTTCTCTTAAAGGTCCCAATATTTCTTTCAAAGGGGTACATCCATCTATATTGAACCGGCCCACATACTTTCGCTTCATAAGCCAAGTGCACAGGTAAATGTTCCATTGAGTCAAAAAAAGAGGGGGGAAATATTCTTTCCAACTTGCACAAAATTACAGAAATATTTTGCTCCATTACTTCCAAATCATGGGACCTCAGTGTGGTAGAACACAAATCACGAAAGAACAAACTAAGCTCGGTCAATGGTTTCCACACATGTAAAGGTAACTCTCGAAAGGCAACTGGAAGCAAACACTCCATAAACCCATGACAATCATGACTTTTCATCCCATGGAACTTTCCATGCGCAACATCCACACACCTACGGAGGTTGGAAGCATACCCATCTAGCATTCTCAACTCTTGCACCCATTTACACACGGATTGCCTCTGCGCAGGATTTAAAACATAGCTTGTCTTCGGCTTAACAAAGCGACCATCACGTGTCTCTTGTAAATGTAGCTCTGGTCGTCGACAGTACTCTGTTAAGTCTAATCTTGCCTTGACATTATCCTTAGTCTTGTCACTGTCCATAACAGTATTCATGATGTTATCACAAACATTCTTCTCAACATGCATGACATCTAGACAGTGACGAACAAGATTATCTTTCCAATAGGGTAACTCCCAGAATATGCTCTGCTTAGTCCAGTTATGGTCCACACCATAACCTGGAAACTTGACTACTTTACCCAATTTGGTTATCTTAGGCAGATTTTTAACTCTGTCCCAGACCTGTCTTCCAGTAAGCCTAACAGGTGGTTCTTCATGTTCAACACAGTTTCGCTTAAACCCATACCTGTTATTCCTAAATGCATGATCATTTGGCAAGAATCTCCTATGACAATCAAACCATGAGTTCTTGCCGCCATTCTTAAGTGTGAAGGATTTTGTATCCTCCATGCAAATAGGGCAAGCTAGCTTCCCCTGTGTCATCCACCCAGACAACATACCATAAGCAGGAAAGTCATTAATCGTCCACATCAGAGCGGCTCTTAGCATGAAATTTTCTTTGGTGACCACATCATAGGTCAAGACCCCATTGTGCCACAACTGCTTCAATTCATCTATGAGTGGTTGGAGGAAAACGTCAATTTTAGCTTTTGGATTATCAGGGCTAGGAATTACACATGTTAAAAACATGTACAGATCTTTCATGCACATCTCAGGAGGGAGGTTGTAAGGGGTAACAACAACAGGCCAACAAGAATAAGGCTTGTTAAATAAGTTATTTGGCGTGAACCCATCTGAGCAAAGCCCTAATCTAACATTCCGCGGATCATTTGCAAATTGAGGGTGACACCTATCAAAATGCCTCCAAGCTTCACCATGAGAGGGATGCGTCATTATCCCGTCACTTCTCCTATTCTCATAATGCCACCTCATGTGAGGTGCAGAGCTCATAGAGGCATACAAGCGTTTTAACCTAGGGATTAGGGGAAGATAGTGCATCCTTTTGTTGGGAATATGCTTATACCTCCCATTACCCGCTCTTCTAGGTTTGAACCTGGGGGCCTGGCAGAATTTACATTCAACTAATTCAATATCCTCCTTATAGTACAACATGCAACCGTTCATGCAACAATCAATTTTCTCTGATTTCAACCCAAGTTTTGAAACTAACTTCTTTGCCCTATAATAGTCCCTGGGAATTGCCTCTGGTCGTGGATTAGCATCACTCATTAAAGTAGCCCATCGATCAAAAGCACTTTGACTCTCGTTTGCCTCTGACTTGATAGACAACATCCTAACTGCCACTGACAACTCAGAAAGGGCTGAACCCTCCCAAATGGGTGTCTTTGCAGATTCTAACAAAGAAAAAAACCTCTGCGCTTCAAGATTTGGTTCCTCCTCTCTGGGTTCATTATAATCTTCATCATGTTGCCCCCCAAAGGCATCATGGATCATTTCCTCATAACACCCACGATTATCACCGCCCCAATTTTAAATTACGATCCCCATATTGGTCACCATCAAACCCACTTGAACTACCTCCGACAAACTGATCCTGCTGTACTGACACTGACTCGACTTCCCCATGGACTGTCCATACATAATAATTATCCATAAATCCCTTTTTGTACAGGTGAACCTTTAATCGTGTCAACATCATAGAAAAACCTACAAACACATTTGGCACATGGACACTTGACTTTTCCTCAGTCCTAAATTGTTCAGACATAGAAGCAAACCCCACAAACTCTTCAACTCCAGCATAGAATTCCGGCTTAATTCCCCCCTATTCGGGTGTAACCTATCATACATCCATGATCTATTTGTTGA